>JASDQU010011169.1:114957-144008 GCA_032191745.1 Picea mariana | reverse complement strand
AATAACGATTAATTTTATTTTTTTTGTTACAATATGTTCTACTGCTATCTCTCCCAAACGGATTTGACAACAACATCAAACAAGGTATATATTAACTTGGCAAATACATGCGTTAAGTAGTTCCGATTTATATGTAAAATGTTCTTTCAATTTGTTGTTGTACTTAATGACATGTGTTTTACTTGTAATGTAATATATTATATTATGTTATGTTGAAACATGTTATTTTCTTATGTCATGATCTCATGTAGATGGTTTTCATTGAAATAAATCCATGAAGAAGATATAAAGTATTGGACGAGAGAAATTCCTCGGCTAATGTGTGCAATGCAAAAGTATATACTTCCAACATTTTTCAATGCACAAGAACACTACTTCATACACCAAGTTGAGGAGATTGAAATTTGTGGACCTATACATACAAGGTCAATGTGGATGGTGGAGAGGCACTTTAAATCATTGAAGGCTTTGGTTAGACAACGAGCACATCCCAAAGGTTCTATGGTGGAGGGATATATTGTATATCAATCAATCCATGATGTATATTAGTCATTATCTTCCTAAATTAGCAGCGCCAACTATGCATGCAGTGGATCGCATTTGGGATGTGAACTCCATCAAAAAAATTGAAGATCAGGAGCACCTGTTGGGGAAAGGTAGAATGAAAAAAATGAGAGGTAATATATTAATAATTGTGGAGATTTATATTAATACATATAAATTTTCAATTTTTGTGTATATGATTATACTAATTAATATATTAATATCTGTTATTTCATAAATTATTAATATTTACTATGGATGTTATAACTAATATTTAATATTGGTGAAATATGATTTTTTGATTCAGTTGCTCAAGATTGGGATGCACTGCATTTATACATTGCAAACAATCTTGACTGGATGAATGTATGGATTGAAAGATTTAAACAACATCATGGAGGTAGGTTATCATGACAACGACTGTCTGAATTGGTTAGAGAAGTTCGTCGTAACAAAGATGTCAATTTTAGGCAAAGAGAAATTGATTTAGGATATGGTTTAAAATATGTACATGCAAACAAATTCACCCATTTTATTTAGTTATTTTATATTATATTAATGTGACTACATGTGTGCTGTCTTTTTCAGATACTTTCGAAGTTATATAAATATGTTAATTTATTAATTGACAATGCATCTTTTACATATATGGCATATTGCAGTTGAAACACCACAAGACTATGTGGTGCAATGGTCGTAAATTTCACATCAAACAGTTGGATGAAACCAGGAAAACTTTTGATAGTGGGATAACTGCAGTATTCCAGGTCACTAATGTTTCCTCTAGGAGTGACAGACATCTCTGAGAATATGAAAATAGATACTATGGGTATTTGAATGATATACTTGAGTGTGACTTTAATTCCTTCAAATTAGTTCTGTTCGACGTCAAATGGTATAGGTTACAAATGCATGAACGCGATGAGGAAATAATTGTTATTCAATATGCCAGTGAATTTTTGATGATTAAAACAACAGTGTTTGAAAGAGGGCATGATTGCTATGTTTTTCCAAGCCAATGTGAACAAGTCTTTTACTCAAATGTTCCATGTGAGAGGGATTGGTCATTTGTTGTTAGATACGATCAAAGAGGAAGGTCAGTTAAGTATACTCATGTATAAGAAGAAGATTATTCACAAGATTAGATAGAGATGAAATATCATGCAGGGTCGACAGACGAAGAAGATGAAGAAGATCATGATCCAGGCATAGGAGACAATGCAGTTCTTGATGATGATGTAGATTAAAATATGCTTGAAAATGATGATATCATCAATCCTTTCAACATCGTTTTTGAACCGGATGATGATACGTATGTCGAGTTCGATGAAGAAGAAGATACCAAATAACGATGATTATATAGATGTTGAGTTGGATCACGTACATGACTATTTATTTTAATTTGTATGAATTATTCTCTTAAAATAATTTACTTATGTCATGAGTTAATTACATGTTTTTAAGTTTTATGCGACATTTTTATATCCTATGTTACATGTTGTTTAATTATTATGTGAAACTTAAAAATAGTCACCAATATACTAAAGTACGTGGAAAACTAAAAATGTCGTTTGTAAACACATGATAATTTCATTTACCTTTAGTAATTTTTGTTTTTGCAGTTTCTATACATGAATCTTACTAGGTTGTTTTCGATTATTTTCTATTTTATAGATTGGGTATTGGGGAATTGAGAGTGATATGAGGGGGAGGTGAAGGGCCATATGAGCTTCCACCTTCATGTGGTTGGCCTTGTTCAGTAGAGGATAAATTATTCTTGAAACCAAGAGAAGCTCATTCATTTTTACACCATCATGATCGTAGATGTCATCATTGTTGTCATAGTATTGCATCAACTATGTTTCAATGAATGTGTTTGTCATTTCTATAGAATCTTCATTGAAACTATTTAAAAACATGGGACTTTGGCCCATGAGTTATGTGGCAAGAAATTCATCATATATCATAAACCCTATTTTTCTTTGAAAGTACAAAAATTGGTTGAGTACAAAAGTTTTAAGTTTGCATGAACCTTTCTTCATTTTTCTTTCAGGTTCTACATTAATGTATATACAATGTATGTGTGTCATAGTTGTGATGAAAAATTCCTCTTTTCTCTTTCATTGCTTAATCAATACCATAAAAATATTCCCTTGCACTACTAGATGTGGGAATGTGTGTACTGTCGAACGAATTTTAAAAGGAACAACGAAAAGACATTGTACTAGGACTAGACATGGACAACAATGACATGTGAATGGGGCCAACTTTCAAATTTTTTCAAATTGTTTCTGTATGTACTGAAATTTGACATGGATAGACTATTCACAGACCTTAACCATATGGGAGGGTTTCAGGACTCAAATTTGACTCACACACCCACTTGTTTCCATCATCAATTCATCATGTAAACCATAAACTCTATTTTTCTTTCAAAGTACACAAATTGGTTGACATAAGTTTTAAGTTTGCATCAAACTTTCTTCATTTTTCTTCGAGATTCTTATACATTAACGTATATACAATGTATGTGTGTCATAGTTGTGATGAAAAATCCCTCTTTTTTCATTCATTGTTTAATCAACACCATAACATTATGCCCTTGCAGTACTAGATGCAGGAACATGTGTATCGCCAAATGAATTTTAAAAGGAACAACGAAAATACATTATACTAGGACTAGACATGGGCAACTGTGACCTATGAATAGGGCCAACATTGAAATTTTTTTGAAACTATTTCTGGAAGCACTGGAATTTGACATGGATAGACTATTCACATGACTTAATGATATGAGAGGGTTTATGGACTCAAATTTGACTCACACAACCTCTTGTTTCCATCATCAATTCATTATGTAAACCATAAATCCTATTTTTCTTTCAAAGTACACAAATTGGTTGACACAAGTTTTAAGTTTGCATCATCCTTTCTTCATTTTTCTTCCAAGTTCTTATACATTAACATATATACAATGTATGTGTGTCATAGTTGTGATGAAAAATCCCTCTTTTTCTGTTCATTGTTTAATCAACACCATAAAAATATGCCCTTACAGTACTATATGAGAGAACGTGTGTACTGTCGAACAAATTTTAAAAGGAACAACGAAAAGACATTTTACTAGGACTAGACATGGGAAACGGTGACCTGTAAATGGGGCCAACGTTGAAATTTTTTCAAATTGTTTCTGTATGCACTGAAATTTGACATGGATAGAATATTCGCATGCGTTAATGATATAGGAGGGATTTTGGAGTCAAATTTGACTCACAAACCCACTTGTTTCCATCATCAATTCATCATGTAAACCATAAACCCTATTTTTCTTTTAAAGTACACAAATTGGTTGACACAAGTTTTAAGTTTGCATCATCCTTTCTTCAATTTTCTTCCAGATTCTTAAACATTAACCTATATACAATGTATGTGTCATAGTTGTGATGAAAAATCCCTGTTTTTTTGTTGATTGTTTAATCAACACCATAAAAATATGCCCTTGCAGTACTAGATGCGGTAACATGTGTACTGTCGAACGAATTTTAAAAGGAACAACAAAAATACATTGTACTAGGACTAGACATGGGCAACGGTGACGTGTGAATGGGGCCAACATTGAAATGTTTTCAAATTGTTTTTGTATGCACTGAAATTTGACATGGATAGACTATTCACATGCCTTAACGATATGGGAGGGTTTCTGGACTCAATTTTGACTCACACACCCACTTGTTTCCATCATCAATTCATCATGTAAACCATAAACCCTTTTTTTATTTCAAAATACACAAATTGGTTGACACAAGTTTTAAGTTTTCATCAACCTTTCTTCATTTTTCTTCCAGATTCTTATACATTAACGCATATACAATGTATGTGTGTCATAGTTGTGATGACAAATCCCTCTTTTTTCATTCATTGTTTAATCAACACCATAAAAAAATGCCCTTGCAGTACTAGATGCGGGAACGTGTGTACTGTAGAACGAATTTTTAAAGGAACAACGAAAATACATTGTACTAGGACTAGACATGGGCAACAATGACCTGTGAATGGGGCCAACATTGAAATTTTTTCAAACTGTTTCTATATGCACTGAAATTTGACATGGATAGACTATTCACATGCCTTAACGATATGGGAGGGTTTATGGACTCAAATTTGACTCACACGCCTACTTGTTTAAGGACTAATTTAAGGACTATTTATATCTCCAAAAATGGATGTTCGAGACCTCATTGTAATGGGAGATCCATTGCTAGTTTTCAACTAGGTTAAGAAAAGATGTATCATTAAAACATATTGTTAATTTAAAGGAATATGTGCAGAGGGTATGGGACTTGATAAATGGTTTCAAATATTTTAACATAAAGTTTATTCCAAGAGAGGAGAATCAAAAGGACTAATCTTTAGTAGTTTCAATGTCTCTTTTTAACCCCCATATGTCCCTTGCCAAGAATCTCTTTCTATGTTGAACCCATTTTTACTCTTTATTTTAAATAAACACATGTTTCGATAATGAGAGGTAGTTATAAGAGGAAATGTTATAAATAAGGAAAATACTAAGGCATATTTATTAGGAGTTATAAGGTGACTAAAATCTTCAGGAGGTCATGACCCTTTTAAGTTACATGTTCATAACTTGGTTGGTATGGTGATCCCATGAAATATTATGTGTTTTTCTTAAATGTTTTTTTAATCTCAGAGACATTTTTATTTTGTTTTTAAAGCCTTTATCCCTCATATGTAACCTTTATGGACCAAATTCCCCAAATAACATAAGAATAGAAAGAAGAACTCCATGCATGCCTTGATAAATATATAGATTCAATGAATAAAAAGCCACTCTTTGACAGTTAAATGATGTTGGTTCAAGATTCCTTTGATTAGGGACTTCTAGTATTTTTGTATCCATGCATGTACATGTTTGGGTCCTTTTACCAGGATGAGGTCAGAGGCAATTTAACCTTCGACATTTCTTCCAACTTGTTCAAAAAACATGAAGGCTAGGACTTAGAGTTTTTTTGTTGAGGCCAAAACCATGGCTTGAAAATATATGGCTTGTTCATTGGGAGGGGGTTTACAACCCCCCTCCCCACCCCCATATTTACCATCCATTGCTCAGGGCCACAAAGCACCAACTGGGTTTCAAGGGAAGAACCAAAACATCAAAGATACTACATATTGTATTAGTCTTAATGACTATAAATTAGTGTTATTTTGAATTGATAGATAACAAATTATTCTAGCTATGAACTTATGGGAACTTAATCATAATCAGAAAACCTTATTTTTTAATTGTATTTATCATTTCTTAGTTTAGTTTGAATCTTAAAATCGAAATACTTTACCAAACATAATGTTATCATTAACACACCATTGAAATATGGAAAGACTGTCTAAAACACATAGAGTTAATTAATCACTTTGAATAGGGTGATGAGGTAATCATGTACATTAATGTGTATGTATGTGGTCTCATGTTGAGTTCTAAATTCTATGGGAGGAAACAAAAATTAGTCGAATATTGTTTATGTTTGTTACTAGATATTTGATTAGTAAACTAATATATAAACATTATATATATTAAAGTATATACATTAATCATGTTCTAGGGTTATTGGATAATAAGTTTATGACAAAGAAGAAAAAAAGTTATTTATTTGTAATAAATGTTCAATTTTTTTACAGTACTGCATACTACTAGTAAATATATTTGATGTTTTACTGTTGAGATGTAATAGAATGTGATTTCATCCTTAGAGAAATTAAGTTTTAACTATGATATTGTTAACCTCTTACTACCATGCTAAGTATTTAAATAGAATTAAATGTACCCTCAACCATGTCCTTCTCACTCTAACAAATAAATTTGGTGGTGACAAACCAATTTAATAGTAATGTTGGTTCCCTACGACCTTTCCTTAATTGGCATGCCTATACTACCTTATTCATCAAAATATCATCTGCTTATGCATCTAAATCTATCCCAGATACTTCAACTAGTTCAATTAGATCAAAATCATACATCACTGAAATGACCACTTCATCTACTAGCTTGCAAAATATAAACATAACCAATAGAAATATTAAATATTAAATATTCAAATTCAAATTCCAAGCATGCATATGAAATATTAAATCAATAGATAGTGCTTAAACACATGAAATATGTGGTTCTTTGATTGGATCAAGCCATATTTCTTGGAGAAACACCTTAGTGTAATAGCTCGTTGGAATGGGGGAAAAAATATCTACAGGATAAGATGGTGCAATATTTTCCCTACAAAGAGAAAATGAACCCAATTTCAAGTTTAGGATGCAACATGGATGGTTCTTGTGATCCAAGACATGGTTTGGGCCAAAAACTAGTGATTTATCTTATTATCTATGTTTTTTGGGCTAAGAAGCCATATATATGTCCCTAAACTATAAGACATGCTTTGTAGATAGAATGGTTTTTCCCGAGGGTAGAATACAATCCAAATTTGAAGGAGTAGGTGTAAAAATGATGGCCCTTATGTTCCAAGAACCATTTTATTGGTAGGATCTTGGTATATTTCAAGACTCTTATCTCTGCAAGGATCCTACAAGAGTACTGCTTCAATAAGGGGAGGTATTCCACTACAAACCTCCCTAGGGTTTCAAAACAAGGGTTTATCCAAGATAATACAAGGTAGCATGTACTTATCACCACTACATTTAACCAATTAGAACAATGATTCCTTATGTAGGGATTATATGGTGCAATGGAGTGTAGTCTATAAGAACAATCTCTATGCCAAACCTCAAAATGGATAGTACCATATCTTGTTCATATAAGACAAAGATTCTTTGTATGTTGCCTTTGTATGTTGTATGTTTCCTAGAGCACCAAACATTAAAATGGACACCATATTGAACTCATGAACCATATATTCCCTATTTAGGACATGTGTTATGGCCTAAGGGACCACACATAATTTCCATGAGCTTTTAGAGACAAATTTTATGATCTTAGACCCTATCTTTTGGCTTTCAACTATTACATGGGCATGAATTAGAGCCATCCCCAATGCACCAATCCTCAATATGGTGATCATATCTCACATATAAGATAAATGATATATCCCCTATTTAGGGTATATGTGGTGGTTTAGGTCACTACACATGATCGATATTGATCTTGATCGGTAATTAGTATCGCCTTAGACCCTAGGCTAAGGACTAGGCCCAAAGAAACATCGACCCTAATGTTACAAATCTCAAAATGGCCACCATATCCCACTTACAAGAAAAAAACTTCCCATATAGGGCTTGAATGTTGGATTATGGTCCAATGCACTGATCATGAGCCCTAAAGGAAAATGTTATGGACTACAAATCTTATATTTTGACTTTAGACCATGGAATAGGCCTAAAAAACCGTCCCTGCTATGACATGTCTTAAAATGGGCACCACAACTTACTCACATGCAAAATATTCCCTATGTATGGCTTGTGAGGTGGGCGCTCAAGACACCATGAAGCATGGCTTGTGACTCCCAAAGACAAATTTTATGGTCTAATTTCCCCAAACTATGCCCTAATTTTCCCAAACTATGAATGGGTTAGGACTATAGTCGAGCTCAACATGGTGTTCTTTCCCCGCTAATTCTTCCAACCCCATTACCTTGGATGTGGTTTCTCTAGAATATAGTAGTTAGGGAGAGTGGGGAATCTTAGGAATCTCATTAATCCATTCATGCATGTCACTGATTAGATGACGAGGCATCTGGCTACCTTAAGAGAGTCATAGTTACTCATGTTGTTTAACCGTGCTTGGTTGAATTTCTTCACTTTGACATGCAGAGCAATGGGAATAAATCACATTGTGTCTTTAGAAGGGTTATGGGTTATGGTTCAATGATTTATAAGGTTAGAGGGTGTATATTCAAGGTCTAGGTTAGGTGATTATTAACACATTAACCCCTATCCACCTTGGACCTACTCGGTCTAACTAACACATGATTAACTATTTACCTGAGAGGAGAATGGTCACCAACAAGATGCATTGATTAGATGTGTGGGTAAGTAAATAGGTTGGGTGCATTGATGCTTATGTTTATAGGTGTGTTATCATTTATGTTTGTGGTTGTGTGGGATAGGTGTGTAGTAATTAGATGTAGTAATTATATGAATAAGTAGTAATTAGTGGTTATAATATATATTATATATAATTATAATGTATTAATTATATATAATAATCCAAACCAAAAACAAAAAATTACATTTCAAACCTACGTGCCCGTGAGGAGAGAAAATGAGGAGATCACACAAGGATATTAGACAAGGAGAGACGTGGAGAGCATAAGAGCACACCGTGAGGAGAGCCAAGGAGAGCACACCGTGATTAGCTTCCCAAACCCTGAGATCTGCATGAGGGAATGCCAGAGAAGGAGATCTAGGGCACGACGCTAGAGGATACAAAAGTCACAGAGGGAGGAAGAGACTGAGCTAGAGGGAACACTGTGAGCACGCTTGAGAATGGTGAGTGATTGTTACCATCATTCACTTTTCATGATTGTCCAAATTGATTTGGAAAACTTTCACATTGTAAATAAATCCAATGAATTGAGTTATTGATGTTTTCTCACCTATGTCTGGGAGGGTGGTTTTTAGCATGCATAATGGCCATGCACAATGAGAATTCTTCCATTATGTTAATTCATTTAGGAAGGATATACTTCACCAAGAACATCAACCCCCTTAAGCATTCCATTTTGATCAATCTGAAGAAGGTCATCATGCCTTCCTTCCCAACATGAATTTTTTGCATTGAGATCCAACATTTAAAAATATGGATCACACCAACCTAATTTTATTACGGGAGAAGGAAGACAATAGTGCTAGAGAGAAATCATATTAGTGGGTAGTCCAAAAAAACGTAGGGATGAGAAGGTCATATCAGCGTCTCTGGATTCAATATCCTTTGTGTATAGAAAGTTTGTTGATGTGGATTACTCTTAGATCTTTAACATATTCATTCCCTCTATGTTTATTGAGATAAACATATATTTGCACCTTTCTTAATTTCACAATTTTGAGGCTATTGAATCCCACAAGGGAGTTGAACGATTCAAGAGGAGAGTGGTTGGCTCAAAGGAAGAGGAACATTCCTATTTCCCCCTTTTGGGATCGTGATCACATAATAAGAAGGAATAACCTCTTCAAGGATGTCCCTTAACTATGGATTAAGACAAATACTAAGGGCACTTGCCTAGTCATTGGAAGATTAAGGAAAAAAATCATAGAAACAAAGCATTATATGTAAAATATAAATAAAGAGGAGTATACGTGCAATGTATCAGAATAAAATAAAATATTATTAAATTTCTTCAAGATCCACAATTAACTCCAGGAAAACCCCCTCAAAGTTGGGCACTCCTTGATGGATTTCCTCTTTGTTTTCATACATAATCCTTGATCATGCCATGCAATCATTTTATGTTTCCTTATAAGGTGGAGCTTTCCTTCCAAGATGAAATTTAAACTATGTTCTTATGGTTTAGTTGTCATGTGTCCTCTCCTTAGCTAGGGCATTCCTCAAGCATGTGTGCTAAACAATTACTATAACCCCTTTTACATGGGGTGGTCATCTAATTTTTATTTTATCCTTATTTCATGGATGGAAAGAGTCAAATCTACCACTTGGTACCCATTTTGAATTCATCAAGCTGGGAACTCACTCTAGACATTGATTAATTTCCTTTTTTTGGGGTGTGTGCAAGGATTTTGGGTCCATGCTAATTCCTTTTAATCATTCTATTTGAATGCTGCCTTATTTCTCTAACTAATTGATTGGATTTGTACCTTGTTGATTCCATATTGACCTCTTCATCTAAGCATTTGACACTAAGATTCCTCCCCATATCACCTTTCACAAGGATTCATGCTTGTAGACCCACTTCTTTGCTATATCATGTGTATACATGACATGGGAGTATTATTTTTAAGTAAAAATGAAACTTAATATCTGTTATATATAGTGTAGGAAATAATGAAGAACAAGCTACAGTAGGAAATGATGGTTCCAATCCTACAATCCCTCCAACATCATTCTCTCAACAATATGCAAGTAGTGCTAACTTGCATATTGAGATTTAGTCTAGAAAATCGAAGAGGTAATTGTTCCTATTTTCCTCATGTATGAAGTCATCCCAAATAGGATTAATCAAAGAAAACAGGTTCTCTACAGACCCACGTTATTCCCATGAGTAGATATTCATATTTCTGCAAAACAAAATTATCTTAAATTTCAATTCGTTGTGTTAATTCATCATGATTTGAGAGCACATTTGAATTCATTGGTTGGTTACTCACTTGCGTACATATTCCATCTATTTTCGTTCATTTTTTCTTTGTTCCAATGGTGCCATGTATTCAACACCACTCCATTGGCCACAATATGGAAATCCATCAAAGTGTGAATAGCACCATGCATGTAATATTTTGCTTAGTGCACAAACATATGCAAGTTTGGACGCTTTTGTATCAAATATGAGGTATGGAAATCCTAATTGATAGCTAATATGAGGTATGGATTTCCACTCTTACTACTAAAGTGGATAAGAAGGAATTTGATATCTCAATCAAGCCAAGGACCAAGAGTGAAGGGATGATAATTTATGCTTATGCTAAGAATGTGTATAGTAGCTATTTTGGATAAGAATGTAAAGGAATGAGGTGACCATTAATATGAAGGATAGTTCTAGAAGTTGAACAACATATTTCAAAAACATTTTCCTTAAATTTGTTCCCATCATGAAGGTGGCATGAGACCTAATGAAATTAATACTTTTCCTGGCCCATTTCTAAGTGTAAATAATTAGTGGGATATCATACAACATAAAATTGATCACTTGTAAAATTGATAGAGATGGTGTTGTTCTGTTGGGCATGTAAGGGTATATATGTAGTGATATCTAGGTGGTTTTAAGAATCAAGATGGCTCAATAATATTTTAGTTAATAAGGGGGTGTTATAAAAGACCTTGACTTTGACATGGTTTTAAGATTCAAAAAGGTCCCTTATATCATGTAGATATAATAAAATAGTCCAATTAAGTAGTCCAATTAAGGATAGTTCTATAAGTTGAACAACATATTTCAAAAATATTTTCCTTGAATTTGTTCCCATCATGAAGGTGACATGAGACCTAATGAAATTAAAACTTTTCCCAACCCAATTCTAAGGGTAAATAATTAGTGGGATATGAAATGGAGTGACCTCAATGTTTAAGTACAACACCAATCACATAATGAGAAGCGTCTATCTCAACTTTGAAGGGTTGATTTAAATAAGGTAAATGAAAAGATGGAGTTGTAGCATACGTTGGTGTGTAGCCTTTGAAATCTCTCATCAACAACTATGGGAGGATGTGAAAACCTGTTGATTGGATAATTGATGTAAGGGGTGTGCAATGTGGGAGAATTTGGTGATGAAACATTGATAAAAATTAAGACCACCTAGAAAACTCTTTAAATTGTTTACCATGGCAGGGGTGGACCATGTGGTTAATACTTGCACTTTGGCTAGATTAGCATGGATACCTTCTCGATCAATGAGAAACCAAAGGTATCTCAGGGAGGTCTAGTCAAAAGGATATATCTTCCTTTTAACCTATAAATTATGCTTATGCAATAATTATAGAATTGGATGAACAAGATGCAAGTACTCAACCTATGTACAGCTAAAAATAAGAATATCATCTAGATATATGACTACCAAACATCCCAGGTAACACCAAAATATATCATTAAAAAGTATTTGATGTACCAGGGGTGTTGGTGAGGCCAAAAGGAATCACCAACATCTCAAACCAACCCAAATTTCATTTTATATGAGATGATATGATGATCATATCTCCATGAGTCATGTTTCTCAAAACCATAGGATCCTTGAATCCTTTGACAAGGTCCGATACCTTCAAATTATTAAGTACATAAAATCAAAGTTTGAATGGAAATGAGAAATAAATATTTTGATGCTTGGGATGATAGTGCAATTCATCTACATTGATCCTTATGAGTATTTAAGATGTGTATGGTGGTGTCTATAATCATAAAAGTTTACTATGTTAGAAATGATGGCATTTGATTCAATGTTGTATAGGTGTACTAAGTGAACTATGACATTTACATGGTATTTTTAAAATTTGGGTCATTTTGCTTCCATTTTTCTGGATAATTAGCTCATACTTTTGTCATTAGTAGTGCACACATAGTAATCTATCAATAAATTATTTCTTTGCTTAAAACCTCTTTCTCCTTCCCATAACTAGTTTTCATTGAAGTTGAAATTCTTGCATTTCATTTTCCTCTTGCATGGTTTAAAGAGTCAAGTCGAAACTCCATCAATTTCAAGACCACTCCTTTGAGTAACAACAACCTAAAATCAAGCGCCAATTAAAATTTATCTAGCAAATTTTACAGGGCTCTTCAAACCCATCTTAGCTTAAGTGTAGAGCTTTGGAATAGGATTGTGAGAGTAACTTTCCAAAGCCACTAAACAAACATAAATCTTTGAGTTAGGGAGTGAAATCCAATAGCTATATCACTAACTCTGGGAAGCCCTTCTAACACAAGGGTAAAACACGAGGTCACATTGGGGCCAACAGAGTAATCAACCTTGCTTTGTTGGTCTTGGTGTCGACTGTCGACTGTCCCCCCTCTTCTTTGGAATAGTATGTGGTACCATAGAGGCCAAAATATTTTAGACTTCCTACCCAAGGTGAGAGCACAAGGAAGGTGGTGTACGTAGGATCGACATTGGCTAGACTCAATCAGACTCCTTAGAGGGTTTCCCACTACTCAGTGAGGTAAATTGCACCAGGGCGTTAGTTCATTAAGTAGGTTGTCAATGTAAGTTTACCACCCTCCAAAACTTAGCCCCTTCGCACATCGATCCTGTGATGTTGGATTCCATCACCAACTAGAGCTTCTTTGTGAGAAGGTTTGTTTGAATGCTTGACTCCTAGATTAACTAGTGTGTGTTGTTTTTTCTCCTTAGTTGGCCTTAGGATTGCGTCAATGTCTAATGGCATCAGTTCTGGGGTAATTCCTCATTTGATCAATAAAAAATATGAATACCATTAAAATAAAAGGGAATAAACTTTGTTGACTCCTCTTTCAAACACTGAAATTATGATGCAAACCCCCTACTCTACCTCGGGGCTGCACGACCTCCTGGTCAAGGATCTTGATTTCTCCAAGCCAAATCGACTCTCTAAAACTGTAATGGTCTCCTTTGTGATTAAACACAGGCCCTTTCAATATTTTGGTGCAGGTTCTATGACACCCATAACCTCTTCCTTCGCACCGTCGAATTATCAAATTTCAGGTGCTAGCTCCTCTTCCATTAGCCCTTACTCATATGTGACCTTGGGCTATGTCCTCAAATAATCATGCGATTATGGGATGACCAAGGGTGGTTTGAGACAACACTTCTTTTCTCCCCGAAATTCTCCTCCATCTGCCACGTATCCATTTACCAATACCATGGTTTTGATTGCGGCCCACTCTAAGATTTCTAAAACTTGATCACTTTCTGTCCCTGCTATTAAGCACAATCATCGATCTCACAATCTCAACGTTTCCTCTTGATCGACGAATGAGATCTGTCCTCTTTCGGACTTGGTCAATGATCAATCAATGACCCTCTTCCTCCTTTCGCATGCACTCCCATATCTCCATGATTTATCGATGAGTGCCCTCCTTTCAAATCGATGTCTATGATTGATTTCGGCCCTTCGGGATTCAAGAGTTTCAATTTCTCCGATCTTGCTTCCTCCATAGTACTTTTACTCGAAGTCAACGATCTGTCGACGCGTGTCCCTCACAGATTGACAAATTTGATTCACTTTGACTCTTTGAGCTTTGGGGGTTCCATCTCCTGCACACTCGCTTTCCCTCAGAGTGTTTTCACCCTAAGTTCACAATCTGCTGACACGTGCCCTCCTTCACGATCAAAAAATGTGACTGAATTCAACTCTTTGGGCTTCAGGAGTTTGAAACTTTTGACCTCCACTTTCCCCTGGAGTATTCTGTACCCAAAGTTCTAGATCAGACACCACGCATCCACCTCAAATCAAAGGCTCTCGTCCACTTTGGGACTTCAGCCTTCTGGAGTCTCAAATACTCTATGCTCTCTTTTGCCCAGAGCACTTTCACCCAGAGTCGACGATATATTGACACGTACCTCCCGCAGATCAACAACCACAAGCCACTTCATCTATTCAGGCCTCGAGAGTTTTAGACTTCTGCGCACTTATTCCTCCTAGAGTGCTTTCACCTAAAGTACACAATCTGTTGACATGTTTCCTTCTGGATCTGAAGGCCACGATCCACTACGGTTCTTTGGGCTTAGGGAGTTTTGGACTCTCGTGCACTCGTTCCTCCTAGAGTTCTTTCACCCGAAGTTGATGGATTTCCTCCATGCGTCCCTCTGGATTTGACGGTCCAGATATTCTCCGCCTATGCCTATTTCCTTTTGGAGCGTTAAGCCTCCAAACTTCTGGATCTCTCGCCACGTGTCCTCTGCAATTGATGGTTGTGATCTTCTTCGGGCTTCGGGACTTTGATATTTTGTCACACTCCTCACTTGGAATCCTCCAAAGTGAATCTTCCAAAATTCTTAGATCTATCGAAATGTATCTCCTGGTGACCAACGACCTAGATCTACTTCGGCCTCTTCGGCGATTTCTCTTTCTCCTTGTCCACAAACCTTTCGAAGTGCTCTCGCTCCAGAGTTGTGGATCTTATGACAATTGTCCCCCTGGATGATGGATGGTCCCTATCCACTTTGGGACTTCAGATATCCTGTTCTCCTTTGTGAAAATTCCTTTAGATATGATGGCTATCAGACTTCACACCCAGATCGACGATTGGGGTGTATCTTTCTCCCCTATGCACTCCTCCTATCTAGACGTGGGATCTGTCGGTCCATATTTCTTCCCCCAACTGATTCGATGGCTGCTGTCGCTCCTCCTCTTTGAGATTTTGATTTATTCTGACTTGGAATAGTTTGTAAGTGTTCAAAGGCTTCAACATTTGTTCCTCCTACGAGCCCGACTGCTTGGGTCTCGTCTGTGTTTTGGCTAATGCTATCTCTTTTGATATTTTGGACTTACTCAGTCTCTTAAGGTTCTCGACCCTTCTACTCCATTCAAAGGGTTCTTATGCCCTACTGGAAACCTCTCGCTCAAAGCACACCTTGTTGATCATTTTATACAGAGTGTTTAATAACTTCGTGAGTATCTTCCTTTGCTACTCTTCTCTTTGAACTTGACAGAGAGTTCTCCTTGTGCACACTTGTACCTGCTTGATGCACACCTGATAGAGCCCTATAGATTTCTCAACGACTCTTTCTCTCTGTGCTTCCTCTACACAGTTTCTCCTCTAAGGTATTCAACAACCTTGAGGTTTCCTCTGAGTTGCTATCACTCTGGTGCACCCTCCTGGCACGTTATTTTTTGACTCCACAGAGTTCGGATGCGCACTCGTTGCATTGGCTACATAACCTCCAATGTTCTTAAGTGCACTCCTTGCACAACCTAAAGAATCTTGAACTATATTTAAACCTCAACAAAGATAAATAAATCTATCTCCCTACTGTAGATGAAACCTATCATACATCTACAACATACATTCATGAAACACATAAACAACCATGTGCAGGAAAAACTGTCGTCTTTTTCATTAATATGAAAATATGATTACAATATGTGCAGGCTGGACTACCACAGAGGCTCAACTCTCTCAAAGTACTATTCTACCTCTTGTTTCCTCCTTTGAGGATTTCTAACTCCCAAACTTGATTTCTATTTCTGAGACCTCTCCTCCTCTGAGTCTCTCTCTCCTTCTGAAATCTGATACCAAGATCTCGTTACAAAATAGGGGCTTTACAGGCTACTCCTCTCTTCACCTAACCTCATCTATTAAATTGAATGAACATCAATATCTCAGATCTGAGTCCATGCTCAAGATCTGTACAACTAAGGCCTATTAAAGGCAACCTTATCTCCTGCATATACAAAGGCATGGCTTGGTTTTCACTCAACCTTACAACATCAATCTATATAGGATCACATTTCAAATTTAAAAATGGGAGGGTTGGTGTCTCTCCCTCTCTTGAATGCGCACTGATGTGATAGAATGTTGGCACGTTGCTGAGGTGGAGGGATGCTCCTACATCATACTCCCTACTAAGGAAATCATGAGCTCTTGCTCATGAGCTCCTCTGTTCCAATGTTGAAATCCCTCTAGATCCCAAGCTCTCCTTTGGAGCCGTTCTCTTTCTCCTTTGCTTTGCTGTTGCTTCTTATTTTCTAYTGCTCTTTCAGGCTTCCTTGTGTTCATCTTCTCTTTATTGACTGCTTCTGCTGCTAACCTCACCATCAACCTCCTTATCTCCTCTATCACCCTGTCTAGCTGGCCTATTAGCTGGCTCCCTCCATGCAGTTTGCTCTGCTGCACTTTCTCYTTATCAATGGGTAGATCATCCTGATCCCCCTTGTTGTTTTCTTATTCTATGGAATTAGCTTGCCACCCTGTTGTAGACTCCAGTTTTGCAGTCTCATCATGAGTTGCTTCACAACTTTCTCCTCTGACAGATTAGATTCTGTCAGCTCCTCTTGTGTTGGTTCAACTCTAGCTTCCTCTAGCTACTCCCTAGGCTGGTATTCTCCTCCACCTGTTTCCAACTTGACCTATTGGATATGCCTACTTTGCATATTTACCCTTCTCTCCAGGGATTCCAATCCCTCATACAACTCAACAAAGTCTATGCTTTCTGCTTCCTCTTCTGCTGCAGGTTCCAGTGCTATGGTCATCTCCTGTTCAGCTCCCTGGCTGAATTTTTTGAGCAATTCTGTTGAATTCTCTTCTCCTGCAATCTGCATGACTGTCTGCTGGCAGTCATCTTCTGGTTCCAGATTTTCCAACCAATCCTCCAACATATTCAAATCCATTTACCATCGAGTGTGCATATTAACTATATGCTCATCTTCCTCTTCTCCTTGGGTGGATTCTGATATCTTCTCCTTCATCACGACAATCACCACCGACTGTCCTTCCTCTGTTGCTACTACACTCTCAACATGTGCATTGGCCTCCACTGGGCTGATTGGTAGGAATATATCGATTCCTCCAATGATCAGACTATACCTATGATCCTTCTCCATCAACACTCTTTGCTGATTTGAAACCTTAACATAGTTCATGAGACTTTTAGACAGTATCATCTCTTCCCCCTTACTTAACTGGAAAATTGGGATTTCTTCTTTGCCCACTTGGCAACTCATGAGATCAACTGACCTCTCTAGATTGCCCACCTGGAAATCTAAACTTTCATCACTTCCCACCTGGCATTTTATGAGACCTTTAACTGATCTTCCTTCCTCATCACTGAGGGTTCTTCCAACTTCTGGTTCACATATGTAAACCACTTCCTCCTCCGTGTCATTGAGGTTTTCAGCATGCCTCAACCACCTCCTTACTACTTTTTGTTTCTTTCTATCCAACAACTTTTGAACATGCCATTTCACCTTTATGTCCAGAGGACATTCGTACCTCCAGTGTACCTTTGCCTCCTGTTGCATATTCAATTCTAGTCTCTCCATATTTTCTCTTATCTCATTGATCTCTTTTTCTATCTCAGCTTTGTTTTTCTGCTGGTGTTCCTTGTATTGACCACACCGATGGCCTTCAATAGCAATTTTCACCCCCTGCTTTCCTTCCTGGCAAGTATGTTGTTCAATATGAAACTGAGAGCATTCCCAACTTCTCCCACAACCCACCTAGCTGTTTGCTGACTATTGTGGCCTTGCAACAATCCTTCACACAAAGCATTAATACTCTGTCTTCACCTTCTCTTCCTTTTCCTTCTATCTACAGACAAAAATTGGGCTCTGATACCACCTGATGCAAACCCCCTACTCTCCCTTGGGGCTGCACGACCTCCTAGTCAAGGATCTTGGATTCTTTGATCCAAATCGACTCTCTAAAATCGTAATGGTATCCTTTGTGATTAAACACATGCCCTTTCATTCTTTTGGTGCAGGTTCTATGAAACCCACAACCTCTTCCTTTGCGCTGCCAAACTATCAAGTTTCAGGCGCTAGCTCCTCTTCCATTATCCCTTACTCAGATGTGACCTTGGGCTATGTCCTCACATAAGCACGTGATTGCGGGATGGCAAAGAGTGGTTTGAGACCACACTTCTTTTCTCCCTGCAATTCACCTCCATCTGCCATGTATCCCTTTACTAATACTGTGGTTTCGATTGCGGCCCGCTCTAAGATTTTTAAAACTTGATCACTTTTTGTCCTCACTATTAAGCACGACCATCGATCTTGCGATATCAGCGTTGCCTCTTGATATATGACTAATATCTATCCTCTTTCAGCCTTGGTCAACTATCAATCAGTGACCCTCTTCCTCCTTTAACACGCACTCCCAGATCTCAACGATCTATCGATGTGTTTCCTCCTTTCAAGTCGACGACTACGATTGATTTCGGTCCTTCAGGCTTCAGGGGTTTCAATTTCTCCTCTCTTTCTTCCTCTGCAATACTTCCACATGAAGTTGACGATCTGTCGACGTTTTTCCCTCACAGATCAATGAATGTGATTCACTTCGACTCTTCAAGCTTCAAGAGTTCTAGCTCCTGCACATTCGCTTTCCCTTAGAGTTTTTTCACCTGAAGTTCACAATCTCCTGACGCATGCCCTCCTTCATGATCAATGACTGTCAGTGACTTTGGCTCTTCGGGCTTCAGGAGTTCGATACTTTCGACCTCCGCTTTCTCCTAGAGTATTTTGTACCCAAATTTCTAGATCAGGTGCCACACGTCCACCTCAAATCAATGACTCTTGTCCACTTTGGGACTTTGACCTTAGGGAGTATCAACTCCTCTATGCTCTCTTTTGCCTGGAGTGCTTTCACCCTGAGTCCACGATTTGTTGACATGTACCTCCCGCAGATCAACAACCACAAACCACTTTGACTATTCGGGCTTCGGGAGTTTTAGACTCCTGCACACTCGTTCCTCCTGGAGTTCATTCACTCGAAGTACACAACCTGTTGACGTGTGTCCTTATGGATCCGATGAACATGATCCACTTTAGCTCTTTGGGCTTTGGGAGTTTCAAACTCTTGCACAGTCATTCCTCCTGGAGTGATTTCACATGAAGTTGACGGATTTCTACCACACGTCCCTCTAGATCTGGCGGTCCAGATATTCTCTGCCTACGTCTATTTACTTTCAAATCATTAAGCCTTTGAAATTTATGGATCTCTCACCATGTGTCCTCTGCAAAGGACGGTTGCAATATTCTTCGGCCTTCGAGACTTCGGGAGTTTGTCACACTCCTCACTTGGAATCCTCTGAAGTGAATCTTCCCGAAGTCTCAAATCTATCGACACATATCTCCTGGAAACCAATGACCTGGATCTACTTCAACCTCTTCGACGATTTTGATTTCTCCTTGTCCAGAAACCTTCTGAAGAGATCTCACTCTAGAGTTGTGGATATTACACCAACTGTCCCCTTGAATGATGGATGATCCCTGCCCACTTCGAGACTTCGGGACTTCGACTATCCCGTTCTACTATGTGCAACTTCCTTTATATTTGATGACTATCAAACCTTGTGCCCAGATCGATGATTGGGGTCTATCTTTCTCCCCTACGTGGTCCTCCTGTTTGGATGTGGGATATTTTGGTCTAGATTTCTTCCCCCAGTTGATCCAATAGCTACTGCCACTCCTCTTCTTTGAGATTTTTATTTCTTCCGACTTGGAAGAGTTTGTATGTGTTCAAAGGCTTCAACCTTTATTCCTCCTACAAGCCCCACTGCTTGGGTCTCGTCTGCATTTTTGCTAACGCTATCTCTTTTGAGCTTTTGGACTTACTCAGTCTCTTAAGGTTCTCGACCCTTCTACTCCCTTCAAAGGGTTCTTGTGCCCTCTTGGAAACCTCTCGCTCAAAGCACACCTTGCTAAGAATTTTATATAGAGTGTTCAACAACTCTGTGAGTATATTCCTCCTCTACTCTTCTCTTTGAACTTGACAGAGAGTTCTCCTTGTGCACACTTGTACTTGCTCAATGCACACCTGGAAGAGCCTTACATAGTTCTCAACGACTCTGTCTCTCTATGCTTCCTCTACACAGTTTCTCCTTTAAGGTATTCAACAACCTCGAGGTTTCCTTTGAGTTGTTATCACTCTGGTATGCCCTCCTGACACGTTCTTTTCTAACTCCACAGAGTTCGGATGTGCACTCCTTGCACTGGCTACATAACCTCCAATGTTTTGTCGCGCACTCCTTGCACAACCTAAAGAATCCAGAATGATATTTCAACCTCAAAAAAGATAAATTAATCTATCTCCCTACTATAGATGAAACCTATCATACATCTACAACATACATTCATGAAAAACATAAACACATAAACAACCATGTGCAGGAAAAACTGCTATCTTTTTCGTTAATATGAAAATCTGATTACAATATGTGCAGGATGGACTACCACAGAGTCTCATCTCTCTCAAGCTCTCTCAAAGAACTATTCTACCTCCTGTTTCCTCCTCTGAGGATTTCTAATTCCCAACCTTGAGTTTTGTTTTTGAGACCTCTCCTCCTATGAGTCTTTCTCTCCTTTTGAAATATGATACCAAGATCTCCTTACAAAAGAGGGGCTCTACGGGCTATTCCTCTCTTCACCTAACCTCATCTATTACATTGAATGAACAAAAATATCTCAGATCTGAGGCCATGCTCAAGATCTGTACAATTCATGCCTATTAAAAACAACCTTATCTCATGCCTGCACAAAGGCATGGATTGATTTTCACTCAACCCTACAACATCAATCTGTATAGGATCATATTTCAAATTTAAAAATGGGAGGGTTGGTGTCTCTCCCTCTCTTGAATGCGCACTGATGTGATGGAATTCTAGTGCATTGTTGAGGTGGAGCAATGCTCCTACATCAAATTACATCAATTGGGCCATGTTTAAAATCCTGCGAACATTGACTTTTGAAATGTTTATTACTTTGCCTATCCATTTATCCTTTTCATTTTTCCACAACTTGATTTTAACCTAGGTTTTACATCTCTTCCTTTAAGCAACCTATCCTAGTTCATCTATCTATAATTTTTTAATGACCTCCATTCTAGTTTTGGGCTCAATTTCCTATGACAAACGGTGCTATTGTTTTGCCTCTTTCTGTCATCATTAAAATTCCCATATCTTCGTTATCACTACCAATTTTATTGGTTCTTACTATATTAATGGACTTCTCTCTATCTTGGTCATTTGGGGCTTCTTGGGGACATAGTGATTTTTTGGAAATTTTCGTGGATTTATTATTAACTGGATGTGTTTTTATTGATTTCTACCTCATTTATTGCTTGAATGACTACTTTCTTTAATATTTATACTTCCTTTAATTCCTTATCCTTGCCGCATATCTTCTTACCTTTCATCGACTTACATCCCATTAATATTCCACTGGTCAAACTAACTTTCATTGGTTTAGGTGACACTAACTCATTTTCCATTGCCCTTCCACTGGTCAAACCAATTTTTTCAACTCTTCCTATGTTTAAATTTTTCTCATTGATCCCACCTTTGTTGGTCCTACTTTCATTGATCTTAATTCCATTAATTTGGGTGCAAAAATCTTCAACAATTCTCTTAAGGTTGACTGATTCTCCATTCAACCTCTTTTGGTCTTTCCATCTCCCATTAACTCTCTTGCATCTTATTTAACCTCTTATCTCCTCATTGAATTATATGTGGTAAATTATTTGTCAATTGGTCATGTCAACTTTTGTTGGGTTTCCTCCTCTATGAAATTTCCATCTTCTCCTTCATTTTTTTCTCTATTAAGTTCCTAGTACTGACAGGAACTTGATAGCTTGTTGGGCCATGTTTAAAATCCTACGAATGTTGACTTTTGAAATGTCTATTACTTTTCCTATCCATTTATCCTTTTCACTTTTCCACAGCTTGATTTTACCCCAAGTTTTATATCTCTTCCTTTATGCAACCCATCTTAGTTCATCTATATATAAGTTTGTAATGGCCTCCATTCTAGTTTTGGGCTCAATTTTCTATGACAAATGGTGCTATTGTTTTTCCTCTTTCTCTCATCATTACAATTCCCATATCTTTGTTATCACTACCACTTTTATTAGTTCTTACTATATTAATGGACTTCTCTCTATCTTGGTCTTTTGGGGTTTCTTGGGGACATAGTGATTTTTTGGAAACTTTTGTGTTTTATTGATTTCTACCTCATTTGTTGCTTGAATGACTACTTTGTTTAATATTTATACTTCCTTTAATTCCTTATCCTTTCCGCATATCTTCTTACCTTTCATCGACTTACATCCCATTAATATTCCACTGGTCAAACTAACTTTCATTGGTTTAGGTGACACTAACTCATTTTCCATTGCCCTTCCACTGGTCAAACCAATTTTTTCAACTCTTCCTATGTTTAAATTTTTCTCATTGATCCCACCTTTGTTGGTCCTACTTTCATTGATCTTAATTCCATTAATTTGGGTGCAAAAATCTTCAACAATTCTCTTAAGGTTGACTGATTCTCCATTCAACCTCTTTTGGTCTTTCCATCTCCCATTAACTCTCTTGCATCTTATTTAACCTCTTATCTCCTCATTGAATTATATGTGGTAAATTATTTGTCAATTGGTCATGTCAACTTTTGTTGGGTTTCCTCCTCTATGAAATTTCCATCTTCTCCTTCATTTTTTTCTCTATTAAGTTCCTAGTACTGACAGGAACTTGATAGCTTGTTGGGCCATGTTTAAAATCCTACGAATGTTGACTTTTGAAATGTCTATTACTTTTCCTATCCATTTATCCTTTTCACTTTTCCACAGCTTGATTTTACCCCAAGTTTTATATCTCTTCCTTTATGCAACCCATCTTAGTTCATCTATATATAAGTTTGTAATGGCCTCCATTCTAGTTTTGGGCTCAATTTTCTATGACAAATGGTGCTATTGTTTTTCCTCTTTCTCTCATCATTACAATTCCCATATCTTTGTTATCACTACCACTTTTATTAGTTCTTACTATATTAATGGACTTCTCTCTATCTTGGTCTTTTGGGGTTTCTTGGGGACATAGTGATTTTTTGGAAACTTTTGTGTTTTATTGATTTCTACCTCATTTGTTGCTTGAATGACTACTTTGTTTAATATTTATACTTCCTTTAATTCCTTATCCTTTCCGCATATCTTCTTACCTTTCATCGACTTACATCCCATTAATATTCCACTGGTCAAACTAACTTTCATTGGTTTAAGTGACACTAACTCACTTTCCATTGCCCTTCCACTGGTCAAACCAATTTTTGTCAACTCTTCCTATGTTGAAATTTTTCTCGTTGATCCCACCTTTGTTGGTCCTACTTTCATTGATCTTAATTCCATTAATTTGGGTGTAAAAAGCTTCAACAATTCTCTTAAGGTTGACCGGTTCTCCATTCAACCTCTTTTGGACTTTCTATCTCCCATTAACTCTCTTGCATCTTATTTAACCTCTTATCTCCTCATTAAATTATATGTGTTCAATTATTTGTCAATTGGTCATGTCAACTTTTGTTGGGTTTCCTCCTCTATCAAATTTCCATCTTCTCCTTCAATTGTTTCTCTATCAAGTTCCTAGTACTGACAAGAACTTGATAGCTTGTTGGGCCATGTTTAAAATCCCGCGAACATTGAATTTTGAAATGTTTATTAATTTTCCTATCCATTTCTCCTTTTCACTTTTCCACAACTTGATTTTACCCCATGTTTTATATCTCTTCCTTTATGCAACCCATCCTAGTTCATCTATCTATAAGTTTTTAATGACCTCCATTCTAGTTTTGGGCTCAATTTTCTATGACAAACAATGCTATTTTTGTTCCTCTTTCTCTCATCATTACAATTCCCATATCTTCATTATCACTACCACTTTTATTGGTTCTTACTATATTAATGGACTTCTCTCTATCTCGGTCATTTGGGGCTTCTTGGGGACATAATGATTTTCTTGGAAACTTTTGTGGATTTCTTCTTAACTGGACGTGTTTGATTGATTTATCCCTCCTTAATGATTTTCCTCTAATCTCTTCTTATCTAAAATATCAGTTGTATGATAGAATGTCTTCTTTATTTGTGAAACTCCATTCCCTAAATTGTTTATTTTTCTCTCTTCATCTGACTAGTCAACTGCCATTCTTCTTTTCTTGTTTTCTTCCTCTCACCGTTCTCTAGGTGAAACCCACCTAGAGATTCATAAACTTCACTAAGTTGGGACTCGACATGCATGAGTGCCCCTACTAATTTAGTTAATTTCACCCTCTAATTGTGCATCCAAAACTAAAGATATAAAAAATTTATTTAGAACTTTGAATATAGAAAAAAAGTTCAAAAATTGGAACTAGGATGAGGATGGAATACTCACTAACAATATGTGCACATGCGATTGAAGGTAAAAAGAAACAGGTACCTGTCAAAAATTTATTCCTTGAGTGAGGGAAGCTTAGGACAAATACAGGGAAATGTGACTGCATCTAGTAGATATGATACACAAACAAGGACCAGAGGTGAAAAAGTCAGAAGAAAATTTCATAGACACATGGAATTTTTTCTTGCCAAAGGAGGATCATGCTCTTATGATGATGAGAGAATAGGAGAAATAGAGGCCCCACTTAGGTATAAGCATCTAGTGAAACAATGGGTACCTAAGGAACTGCCTTCGTTATACACTGACTTCATTGTCAACAATAGGACATATCACATTGCATCATCCTCTCTGCATGTCCTCGGGATATTTTCCATGGATGGAATAACTATAAAATACAATACAACAACTGAATTGATGGAATATGTTGGACCGTATTACAATTATAAAGATTAGATGCGGTTGGTCCGGTTCATGCGAAGTATGCGGAGATATGCACTCGCCTCAAATTATATACAACTAATAAACAACGATAAAAATAAGGGAGCGATTATCTATATTGATGGAAGGCCTAAATATTCCGACAATATTGCAGGGTTTATAAACAACACACAATCCGAGATAACAAACAAAAAACCAAATTGCATATATGAGGGATGCAAAGATAATCAGGTAGTCCTATGCAGAATAAAAAAGATAGCTCTCGGAGAAGAGTTATTAGTGGATTACCATTTGAATAGAATAGAAACATTGACTAATAGTGTGTGGGTATTTATGGAACATCTCTTTAAACAACCTCTACTTATTGCATATTTTTTTTTTTTTATCTTTAACAATGTTTTAAATATTTCACGGTTTCAAGTTTATAATAATGTGATAGGTTGATAGTTGAGACTGATTTTATTTGGGTGGAAATCTATTTTTTTGTTATCATTAACAATTTTTTAAATATTTAGGGGTTCTAATTACATTATAATATGGCGGGATGAGCATGGAAAAGGGCCATCCGAAGAACATGCAAATTATTATTAAATTTGACTTTCATTTTACGTGAATTTTTTTATTTGTTTATATAATTTTATTTGTGTGGCAATTATTTATTTCATTTGTTTATATAACTAAAATAAAATTGGTTTTGTTGAAATTATATGTAGTCGGTAGGCCATGTTGATCATGATTTCTCCGATGAGGAGGGTTTGTATTCATACCCTGATTTGATGGTATTAATAAAAAGAAAGATCATTGAAGCGAACAAGGAACTTGATAGCTTGTTAGACCATCTAGATCAAACTCCTGACATCCTAGAAAGGATCAATCTCCTTCTGTCACAACTTAACACATATAAGGTAACAACCATAATTTAAAGTGTTTTTTTAAATGTACTCATATGTTCAATTATGAAAACCTATTTTTTAACTTTTACATTATCTCATGAAAAATTATTTTCTTTTTTATAAAGAGAATTTTGGAGCCTGTTCAACCTGATTTTGGTAATAGTGGTGCTGCAGAGACATCACAGAGTCCTGACGCGGGCTGTCATACAACTAATAGAGTGTTTTTTACTTCTCCATCTTCCACACCTAATTTAGATAGGATCCATGACACACACCACCAAGAATCCACACAGTGGTCAAGCTCTAGAGGTGGTGACAGAGATGAGGCTTATGATGTGGTTGATATGGTTGCATTTCTTGGAGATAAAGTACGACCAACAGAGGGACCCTTCCATGCACATTTTTGGTTGAAAATAACGGACTTCCATTAAAAAAAATAAGACTCCTAGGTAGTTTTTCATATTTTAACTGTTTCGTGTTGTCCATCTCATACACAAATCATCTAGATTATTATTTATAAATTAATGATCATATATTTTTGTGTGTAGGAAACAACCATTTACATAGGCACTTGGAGAGAAAGGCCTTGTTTATTTTTGGGGAAACCTTACGCATGAGGTGGAACTTTCAGAATTCCAACCTCAAAAAATAACTTATGGATTATCTCGAAGGCCTCTTTGGAGTAGACACATTCAATAAAAAAGCGGTCACCTTTGCATCAGAAAAATATTTAAAATATACGTGGGATGTTTATAGACGAATCTTGGTAAGAAACCCTAGGTATGAGCATCCTCCCTCGATTCCTGAGAGGGAGTGGAAGGCGATCATCAATGATACAAAAGAAAATATATTGAAAAAATCAGGAGAAAAAATAACTAGTACCCTAAGGTAAATTACAATATTTTGATTTCAATACCTTTAATTTTCTTTAGATCTAAATAAACGTGTGGTATATAACATACTTGAAAATTTTGATGATAGGTTGTCTGACACTTCGAAGGAAACAAATTAAAGGATTTCCAAACATGGCCAACAAAAGCTAAGCCAAGGAGGCTACTCGAGGTTACAATCACAAAATGTAAGTACCAAAACATCTTAAGGATATTATTTGTATCGCCTTACAACTTTCAGTTTATTGCAGAAAAAAAAATTAAAAAAACATGCTCTTATGCAATGCAGGGAGACGAATTCGAAATTGAAACCACATAGGAATACCTCCAACTTGGTTACAAGTATGGCTTTAAAGTTGTGGTTGATCGTAGTAAAATTATGGGGCAGACCCCAAGATCCAGTTTGCGGGATAAGGTAAATAAAAATCAATCCACATTAACCTTTCATTACTTATAAAATACATAAATGTTTGATATTGTCCATAACTTTAATGTCTTACTTTGTTTTAATCAGGGGAAAAACACTATCAATGAAACCAATAGTAATGGAATACAAAGTGTTGATAGTGCAACGTGGCCAAAAGATCATGGTGATCCCCAACAACCCCATCCTAGTGGGGTGAAACCCCAAGATGTTCCTGTGACTGAGGCCCATGATGGTAAAACGACTGTATATTGATCACATGCTTTATAATTTCATACTTCTAATTTTTATTACTTATACATTTATGGTTTTGTCCTTATAAATTTTGTCGTTTCTATGGTAGAGAATGTCGTAGTTGAGCTTCCTCGACCTGAAGATGATCAGGAGAAAAAGGAAGCCATTCCAACGGTGCCGACTAGTGGACCAACAGATAAATAATTACATTGCGGAGGTTTTTTTTAATATTAATGAATTACTTCAATGATATTTAAAAATTGGCCATACAAATTTAATATTTTTTGTTTTTGTAGGTGATGGCTCCTCACAGTAGCCTCCACGCAGTGGGTACGAGATCATGCATGCTCAGCGTGAAAGGAATGAATCAACATCAACTACTGAAGAGCACGCAGTGAATGAAGACATGGACATGGATGAATTAATTAAGAACTAGAAAACACAAAAGAAGACTAAAAGAAATTGATGATGTATAATAATTTTATAAGACAGATAGATGTACATTATATAGCTAGTGTGTTTGTAAAATATTTTGAATGATAAATCTTATATAGCTAGTATTTTATAAGAAAGCTAGATGTACATTATATAGCTAGTATATTTGTAACATTTATGACATATTGTTATCACTGAAATTTCGTCCGCACAGGGCGACAAGAACTCCGCATCGTCAGCACAGAAAAACAGTCATTCATGGCACAAGGTTAATTCCACAGCACAACAAAAGGGTCAAAACTATACAAAATGGCCAAAAAATTACAAAGCGCTTTGCACCCATTGGGCGCGCGCGCGCGCGTAACA
Organism: Picea mariana; assembly: GCA_032191745.1. Taxonomy (NCBI): domain Eukaryota; kingdom Viridiplantae; phylum Streptophyta; class Pinopsida; order Pinales; family Pinaceae; genus Picea; species Picea mariana. The sequence goes on along the minus strand of JASDQU010011169.1, from coordinate 115,275 downwards.
TCTTTGTATCGGGAGCGCATATGCGCGGCTGTGGGGTGCAAAACCCGCACGCCTGCCAAACGGCGCATTTATGGAACTGGTCGGCCTCCCAACCACTAATGGATCGGCTCCCAAGTCGATTTGACACCAAATCAGAGATCAATCCGCGTGGGGGGGCTGGTCAAAGACCTAATTGTGCCCTAAAGAGCCCCTCTTCACATTCAAAAGAGGTTGCATAATAACTCAATGTTTGGTTATAAAAAGCCATGAATGACCACCATTTCTTCAAGGAATTCTTTGTATTGTTATGCTGTTGAGATTGCTAGAGACTCATTCTTT
>JASDQU010011169.1:101312-114079 GCA_032191745.1 Picea mariana | reverse complement strand
CATGTGTTTTACTTGTAATGTAATATATTGTATTATGTTATGTTGAAACATGTTATTTTGTTATGTCATGATCTCATGTAGATGGTTGTCATTGAAAGAAATCCATGAAGATTATATAAAGTATTGGAAGAGAGAAATTCCTCGGCTAATGTGTGAATTGAAAAAGTATATGCCTCCAAGATTTTTCAATGCACAAGAACACTACCTCATACACCAAGTTGAGGAGATTGAAATTTGTGGACATGTACACACAAGGTCAATGTGGATGGTGGAAAGGCACTTGAAATCATTGAAGGCATTGGTTAGACAAAGAGCACATCCTGAGGGTTATATGGTGGAGGGATATATGGTATATCAATCCATGGTGTATAATAGTCAATATCTTCCTAAATTAACAGCGCCAAATATGCATGCAGTGGATTGCATTTGGGATGCAAACTCCATAAAAAAATTTGAAGATCAGGAGCACCTGTTGGGGAAAGGTAGAATGAAAAAAATGAGAGGTAATATATTAATAATTGTGGATATTTATATTAATACATTTAAATTTTCATTTTTTGTGTATATGATCATGCTCATTAATAGATTAATATATGTTATTTCATAAATTATTAATACTTACCATGGATGTTATAACTAATATTTAATATTGGTGACTTATGATTTTTTGATTCAGTTTTTCAAGATTGGGATGCATTGCATTTATACATTGCAAACAATCTTGACTAGATGAATACATGGATTAAAATATGTAAACAACATCATGGAGGTATTTTATCATAGAAACAACTATCTGAATTGGTTAGAGAAGCTCGTCGTAATGGATATGCCAATGTTACGCAAAGGGAAATTGATTTAACACATGGTTTGAAAGATGGACAAGAAAGAAAATTAACCCATTTTATTCAGTTATTTTATATTATATTAATGTGACTACATGTGTATTGTCTTTTTCAGATACTTTCCAAGTTATATAAATATGTTAATTTATTAATTAACAATGAATCTTTTACATATATGGCATATTGCAGTTGAAACACCACAAGGCTATGTGGTGCAATGGTCGTAAATTTCACATCAAACAATTGGATGAAACTGGGAAAACTTCTGATAGTGGAATAACTGCAGTATTCCAGGTCACTAATGTTTCCTCTAGGAGTGACAGACATCCCCGAGAATCTGAAAATAGATACTATGGGTATTTGAATGATATACTTGAGTGTGACTTTAATTCCTTCAAATTATTATTGTTCGACGTCAAATGGTATAGGTTACAACTGCATAAACGTGATGAGGAAAGAAATGTTATTCAACATGACAACATATTTTCGATGATTAAAACAACTGTTTTTGAAAGAGGACATGATCGCTATGTTTTTCCAAGCCAATGTGAACAAGTCTTTTAATCAAACATTCTAGGTGAGAGGGATTGGTCATTTGTTGTTAGATATGATCCAAGAGCAACGATAATTAAGTATACTCATGTATAGGAAGAAGATGATATTGAAGAATAAGATGTTTATCTAGATCAGATAGATCCAAAAGATCATGCAGGGTCGACAAATGAAGAAGACGAAGAAGATCATGATCCAAGCATAGGAGACAATGCAGTTCTTGATGATGATGTAGATGAAAATATGCTCAAAAATTAAATTGATGATGATGATGACATCATCAATCCTTTCAACATCATTTCTGAACCGGATGATGATACATATGTTGAGTTCAATTAAGAAGAAGATACAAAATAAGGATGATTATATAGATGTTGAGTTGGATCAGGTACGTGACTATATATTTTAATTTGTATGAATTATTCTCTTAAAATAATTTACTTATGTGATGGGTTAATTACATGTTTTTAAGTTTTATGCGATGTTTTTATATCCTATGTTACATGTTGTTTAATTATTATATGAAACTTGAAAATATTCGCCAATATACTAAAGTATGTGGTAAACTAAAAATACCATTGACAAACACATAATTTCATTTAACTTCAATAATTTTTGTTTTTGTAGTTTCTATGCATGAATGTTACTAGGTTGCTTTCAATTATTTTCTATTTTATAGATTGGGTATTGGGGAATTGAGAGTGATGTGAGGAGGAGGGGAGGGGACATATGAGATTCCACCTTCATGTGGTTTTCCTTGTTCAGTAGAGGATAAATTGTTCTTGAAACCAAGAAAATCTCATTCATTTGTATACCATCATGATCGTAGATGTCATCATTGTTGTCATAGTATTGCATCAACGAAGTTTCGATGAACCTGTTTGTCATTTCTAAGAAACTTCATTGAAACTGTTTGAAAACATGGGACTTTGGCCCATGAGTTATGTGGCAATAAATTCTTCACATAAACCATAAACCCTATTTTTCTTTCAAAGTACACAAATTGGTTGACACAAGTTTTAAGTTTGCAATATCAGCCTTTCTTCATTTTTCAATTCTACATTAATGTATATATGATGTATTTGTGTCATAGTTGTGATGAAAAATCCCTCTTTTTTTATTAATTGTTTAATCAAGACCATAAAAATATTCCCTTGAAGTACTAGATGCAGGAACGTGTGTACTGTCGAACGAATTTTAAAAGGAATAATGAAAAGACATTGTACAAGGACTAGACATGGGCAACAATGACCTGTGAATGGGGTCAACGTTGAATTTTTTTCAAACAGTTTCTGTATGCACTGAAGTTTGACATGGATAGACTATTCACATGCCTGAACAACATGGGAGGGTTTCTGGACTCAAATTTGACTCACACACCCACTTGTTTCCATAATCAATTCGTCATGTAAACCATAAATCCTATTTTTCTTTCAAAGTACACAAATTGGTTGACACACGTTTAAAGTTTGCAATATCAACCTTTCTTCAGTTTTCTTTCAGGTTCTACATTAACGTATATACAATATTTATGTGTCATAATTGTGATGAAAAATCCCTCTTTTTTCGTTCATTGTTTAATCAATACCATAAAAATATTCCCTTGCAGTACTAGATGCAGGAACATGTGTACTGTTGAATGAATTTTAAAAGGAACAACGAAAAGACATTGTACTAGGATTAGACATGGGAAACAATGACTTGTGAATGGGGCCAATGTTGACATTTAATTTTTTTTTTCTATATGCATTGAAATTTGACATGGATAGACTATTCACATGCCTTAACGATATGGGAGGGTTTGTGGACTCAAATTTGACTCTCACACCCACTTGTTTCCATCATCAATTTGCCATGTAAACCGTAAACCCTATTTTTATTTCAAAGTACACAAATTGGTTGACACAAGTTTTAAGTTTTCAATATCAACCTTTCTTCATTTTTGTTTCAAGTTCTACATTAACGTATATACAATGTATGTGTGTAATAGCTATGATGAAAAATCCCTCTTTTTTTGTTCATTATTTAATAAACACAATAAAAATATGCCCTTGCATGACTTAACGATATGGGAGGGTTTACGGAATAAAATTTGACTCACACACTGATCCAGGTAGATATCAGTGGCCACCCACCTTTTCCAATTGGCTCAAAACAACTTTCTGACAATTTTGGCAATTTACTATTTTTAGCACTTTTAACTTTTGGGGCCATTTCGAGGGCCTAAATGAATGTTTTTTGGAATAAATATTCTCAATTATAGAGAAAGGAATGATTGAGGCCCCAAAATTAATCTCCTCTATGATACCTTTCAAATGGGCTATCACACGTCTAAAATGAAGTTCGTATGAAAAAGTTACGACCTTGGGAAGTTGATGCACTAACTTATCCAAATGGGGCCCGCATGACTTTTGGCGCTTCATCTCCTAGGGTTTGGTTTTTGGATGTATAGGGTTTTTGGCATTCTTTTTTATTGTATAAAGGCCTTCAAATCCTCATTATAATAATCTTCTGGCGAATGAGTGCAGTCGTCACATCTCTTCTCAGAGATAAGCCACCACCATTCCCGCAAGCTTGTTTCCGCTGCATTTTACAGTTTCAGCTTATTTCCTTATTGAATAGAAAACCAATTTGATTGTATCTCTGTTATTTTGTGTTAAGCACCTGTTAATAATATGTATTCATTTCCTTATGCTCATAAAATCTATATCAGTGGTATCAAAGGAGTCTGCTCCTTGTCATCTTAATGCATGTCCCCAACGAGGTCGGAGTATAAAGAGTTGGGTCTCGAGCTTGTTTCTCTTGAGGAAAAAATATCTCGCACATCCAAGCAACATCTCATGGTAGGAGGAAATAAATATGATGGGTTAGGATATCCTTTCAAACTGTTGATTAAGGAATCCCTCACGCAACAAAGGAACAAGATGATGGATAGTTTCACGCAAATCCTTCGATGATGGATAAGTACCCTGAACCACCACACATGCCTTACATTAGGAATCTTTATCTTACAAGTGAGATATGATCACTATTTCAAGTATTTCCACACCAATGATAGTTCTCAATGCCTATGCCATGGTCCAATTCCAAATTCTAAGGTCTTGTGCCATGGAATTTTTATTTGGCACTCATGGTCCATGTGCGGCCCCACAAGCCATTACATGTCATGCATAGGGAATATTTCACCTATAGAGATAAGGGCATAGTTTGGGTAAATTAGGCCATAACACTTGTTTTTAGGAATCACAAACCATGCCTGGGAATTAGATATATAATATATTAATTATTATAATATACATCAATTATATAATATAAAAATTATATATAGTTATTATATATATTATACATAATTATAATATATATTAATTATATATAATAAACGAATAAAAAAAAAACTTACATTTCAAACCTGCAACTTACATTTGATTAAACCTGCACGTGCGTGAGGAGAGAAAATGAGGAGACCACACAAGGAGAGATGAGGAGAACGAGATCTAGGGCATGATGTCAGAGGAGACAGAATTCACAGAGAAGGTGATCTAGGGAACACGAGGAAACATCAGAGAAGGAGATCTAGGGCACGCGAGGGAATTCCAGAGAAGGAGATCTAGGGAATGATGTCAGAGGAGATAGAAGTCACATAGGGCATAGGAGACTGATCTAGAAGGAACACTGTGAGCATGCTTGAGAATGGTGAGTGGCTATTACCATCATTTAATTTTCATTATTGTCCAAATTGATTTGGAAAACCTTCACATTGGAAATAAATCCAATGATACTTTATGTATCCAAATCCATGGGTAATCCCAAATGGGAAATGTCATACATTATGATGGAAAAAATACACATGTCCTCAAAATTGCATGTTGAAATTAGAATGAGGGAATAAAATAGACTTGAGTTGATGATGTTTTCTCACCTATGTTTGGGAGGGTGGTTGTTAGCATGCATAATGGCCAAGCACAATGAAATTATTCCATCATGTTAATGCATTTAGGAAGGATATACTTCACCAAGAATCTCAAACCCCTTAAGAATTCAATTTTGATCAATTTGAAGAAGGTCATCATGCCTTCCTTCCCAACATGATTTTTTTGCAATGAGATCCAACTTTTAAAAATATGGATCACACCAACCTAATTTTCTTATGGGATAAGGAAGACAATAATGGTAGAGAGAAATCTCGAGGCACTATGTTAGCCTAGACCAACAATGCTTAAAGGATTCCAAAAAACTAGTGGGCAGGCCAAGGAAATGTAGGGATGAGGAGGTCATATCAGTATTCAACACCACTCCATTGGCCACACTATGGAAATCCATCAAAGTGTGAATAGCACTGTGCATGTAATATTAGTGCACAAACATATGCAAGTTTGGACACTTTTGTATCAAATATGAGGTATGGAAATCCTAATTGATAGCTAATATGAGGTATGGATTTCCACTCTTACTACTAAAGTGGATAAGAAGGAATTTGATATCTCAATCAAGCCAAGGACCAAGAGTGAAGGGATGATAATTTATGCTTATGTCAAGAATATGTATAGTGGCTATTTTGGGGTGCTCCTCATCTAATTTTTAATTTATCCTTATTTCATGGCTAGAAAGAGTCAAATCTACCATTTGGTACCCCTTTTGACTTCATAAAAATGGGAACTCCGTCTAGACATTGATTAATTTTCTTTTTTGGGGTGTGTGCAAGGGTTTTGGGTCCATGCTAATTCCTTTTAATCATTATATTTGAACATTTCCTTCTTTCTCTAACTAATTTCTTGGATTTGTACCTTGTTGATTCCATATTGACCTCTTCATCTAATAATTTGACACTAATATGCCTCCCCATATCACCTTTCACAAGGATTCATTCTTGTAGACCCACTTCTTTGCTAGATCATGTGTATACATGACATGGGAGTATGATTTGTAAGTAAAAATTCAACTTAAGATCTGTTATATATACGGTAGGAAATAATGAAGAACAAGCTACAACAAGAAATGATGGTTCCAATCCTACAATCCCTCCAACATCATTCTCTCAACAATATGCAAGTAGTGCTAACTTGCATATTGAGATTTAGTCCAGAAAATTGAAGAGGTAATTGTTCCTATTTTCCTCGTGTATGAAGTCATCCCAAATACGGATTAATCAAAGACAACAGGTTCTCTACAGACCCACATTATGCCCATGAGTAGATATGTATATTTCTGCAAAACAAAATTATCTTAAAGATTCAATTCGTTGTGTTAATTCATCATGATTTGAGAGAACATTTGAATTCATTGGTTGGTTATTCATTTACGTACATATTCCATCTATTTGCATTCATTTTTTCTTTTTTATAATGGTGCCATGTATTCAACACCACTCTATTGGCCACAATATGGAAATCCATCAAAGTGTGAATAGAACCATGCATGTAATATTAGTGCAAAAACATATGCAAGTTTGGACACTTTTGTATCAAATATGAGGTATGGAAATCCTAATTGATAGCTAATATGGGGTATGGATTTCCATTCTTACTACTAAAGTGGATAAGAAGGAATTTGATATCTCAATCAAATCAAGGACCAAGAGTGAAGGGATGGCAATTTATGCTTATGCTAATAATGGTTATAGTGGCTCTTTTGGGGTGCTCCTCATCTAACTTTTACTTTATCCTTATTTCATGGTTGGAAAGAGTCAAATATTCCACTTGGTACCCCTTTTAACTTCATCAAGCTAGGAACTCCCTCTAGAAATTGATTAATTTCCTTTTTTGGGATGTGTGAAATGGTTTTGGGTCCATGCTATTTCCTTTTAATCATTCTATTTGAACGTTTCCTTCTTTCTCTAACTAATTGCTTGGATTTGTACCTTGTTGATTCTGATGCCACGCAGCCCCTCCACAACCCGCAGGTCAGAAGGTCCATGCGCACAGGATCTTTCCTCTTTCACTGGCCCAAAGAACTCTAAAACGACTCTTCTATTTTCCTTTCGAAAAAATATGCACCCACAACAAATCCTCGTGGGATCCTCCCTTTCCACTTAGGAGATCAGACTTCACGATTTCATGAATCCTGCAATTGAGTGTCTTGTCGCTCAGACCCCCGAATCCCAAAACTCTGAAACTCCGTTATCACTCCAAATTGTCAATTTTCGTGAGTTGTGATAACATACAACTTTGCCCATGAACCCCGAAATCCTGATATCCTATTCTCCGAAATCCCGAGATGTTAGACTTTGACACGTTCCTCGGCGCTGATCCCACAACTAGACTTCTCATCATTTCGGGACTTCAACTCAATTGACTTATACATCGACAGAGTGCCACCTATCCAACTTACTGGCTACTATGGTCCCCCATGATCCTATCGATCCTTCACAGCTTCGCCCTTCGTGATTTCATGAACTTTGATACCAAGTTTTCGACCCTTCAACTCACGAAACCCTGAGAGGCGATTTCGCGAGTGATCCACCGTCCCCTGACTAGATTGGATCAAAGGTTCTACTTCTCCTGAGCTTGATCCTTTAGGAATACTCGCGGTAACTCCTCTACTCCTCTGTGAGATCTGATGACTCACGGGACTTCACAATTTCTCCATAGAGAATTCTGACCGTCCGTCTCTTCCCTTGAAAACTTGTCCTCCCACAGTCGACGTCACTACACCTACCTTCCAACCTTCAAGGTACTTGGCCTCTCGCCGTCCTTCGACCCCTTCGAAGGTTCAAATACTTTTAAGCTTTCCCATGACTTCGAGTCTTAAAGAAAAATCCTTCATGCACTCCTTGTGGCAACCTTCAAACACTTCAAATGTTGAGTACCTTCGACTTTGCGCACTCCCTGCAGCAACAGTCTCTCAATACTTCGCTCAGGTCCACAACTCTGAGACTTTACTTGGCCTGTGCACTCTTTGCACGGCTCCTATGCCCAACTGCACTTCTGAGTGAATGAGAACAAAAGATACCCTATCTGAACTTTCAAAGACAAAACTCTAGACCCCTTGTCAATGCACTTCCTTGCAGACAATTTAACTGCACTCCTTGCAGGAACTCTTCAACAGATAGAGAAACAATTGAAACTCATTCCCCTTACTCTTTCTCTCTCAGATTTCAGGAATTCAACAAGAAATCATTATACATAGCATGAAAGCAATTTCATGACAGAAGGAATAAAACATTCAAAGATGCATACACAAAGAATAATTGAACACCATGAATCTGAGTCAAAACCCTCTTTGTATTAATCCAAAACTTCTGTACATGGAATTCTCGCCACAACTCTCTACTTCTTTTCTCTATGCTCTTAATTTGCATAATCTCATATATACACTCTTGCTAATGTTACAATACACAATGAGGGTGTCTATATCTCATTTCCCTCTTGCGCTCTGAATCTGTCTAATCTACACATTCGATTCTACCTACTTGCATTAACTACTATAAATGCCTTCTATTTACTAAGGATGAGAGCGGATCGCTCAAGGTCCTTTTACATTATACGAGTGCGCTCCTTCTTAATTATCTCATTTAATATTGGCGCATTAACTTCAAGAGAATTTCAAAATTTTTGTTGGGTGCTTTTCCAACTGTCTGTTGTCTCTGCGCTGGCTCGCTTGAGATGCTCCTGCATCAGATTCCATATTGACCTCTTCATCTAAGCATTTGACACTAATATGCCTCCCCATATCACCTTTCACAAGGATTCATGCTTGTATACCCACTTCTTTTCTAGATCATGTGTATACATGACATGGGAGTATTCTTTGTAAGTAAATATTCAACTTAAGATATGTTATATATAGTGTAGGAAATAATGAAGAACAAGATACAACAAAAAATGATGGTTCCAATCCTACAATCCCTCCAATATCATTCTCTCAACAATATGAAAGTAGTGCTAACTTGCATATTGAGATTTAGTCCAGAAAATTGAAGAGGTAATTGTTCCTATTTTCCTCTTGTATGAAATCATCCCAAATATAGATTAATCAAAGACAACAGGTTCTCTACAGACCCACATTATTCCCATGAGTAGATATGTATATTTTTGCAAAACAAAATTATCTTAAAGATTCAATTCGGTATGCTAATTCATCATGATTTGAGAGAACATTTGAATTCATTGGTTGGTTACTCATTTACATACATATTCCATCTATTTGCGTTCATTGTTTCTTTGTTCCAATGGTGCCATGTATTCACCACCACTCCATTGGCCACAATGTGGAAATCCATCAATGTGTGAATAACACCATTCATGTAATGTTAGTGCACAAACATATGCAAGTTTGGACACTTTTGTGTCAAATATGAGGTATGGAAATCCTAATTGATAGCTTATATTAGGTATGGATTTCCACTCTTACTACTAAAGTGGATAAGAAGGAATTTGATATCTCAATCAAGCCAAGGACCAAGAGTGAAGGGGTGATAATTTATGCTTATGCTAAGAATGCGTATAGTGGCTATTTGGATAAGAATGTAATGGAATGAGGTGACCATTAGTATGAAGGATAGTTCTAGAAGTTGAACAACATATTTCAAAAATATTTTCCTTGAATTTTTTCCCATCATGAAGGTAGCATGAGACCTAATGAAATTAAAACTTTTCCTGGCCCATTTCTAAGGGTAAATAATTAGTGGGATACCATACAACATAAAATTGATCACTTGTAAAATTCATAGGGATGGTGTTGTTTTGTTGGGCATGTAAGGGTATACGAATCAACATGGCTCAATAATATTTTAGTTAATAAGGGGGTGTTATACAATACCTTGACTTTGACATGGTTTTTAATATTCAAAAAGGTCCCTTATAGCATGTAGATACAATAAAATAGTCTAATTAAGTAGTCCAATTATGGATAGTTCCAAAAGTTCAACAAAATATTTCAAAAATATTTTCCTTGAAGGTGACATGAGACCTAATAAAATTAAAACTTTTCCCCGCCGATTTCTAAGGGTAAATAATTAGTGGGATATGAAATGGAGTGACCTCAATGTTTAAGTACAACACCAATCACATAATGAGAAGCGTCTATCTCAACTTTGAAGGGTTGATTTAAATAAGGTAAATGAAAAGTTGGAGTTGTAGAATAAGTTGGTGTGTAGCCTTTGAAATATCTCATCAACAACTATGGGAGGACGTGAAAACCTGTTGATTGGATAATTTATGCAAGGGGTGTGCAATGTGGGATAATTTGGTGATGAAACATTGATAACAATTAAGACCACCTAGAAAACCCTTTAAATTGTTTACCATGGTAGGGGGTGGACCATGTGTTCAATACTTTCACTTTGGCTCGATTAGCATGGATACCTTTTTGATCAATGAGAAACCAAAGGTATCTCAAGGAGGTCTAATCAAAAGGATATATCTTCCTTTTGACCTATAACTTATGATTATGCAATAATTCTAGCATTGGATGAACAAGATGCAAGTACTCAACCCATGTGAAGATAAAAATAAGAATAACATCTATATATATGACTACAAAACATCCTAGGTAACATCAAAAGCTATCATTAAGAAGTATTTGATGTACTAGGGTTGTTGGTGAGGCCAAAAGGAATCACCAACATCTCAAACCAACCCAAATTTTGTTTTGTATGATATGATATGATGATCATATCTCCATGGTCATGTTTCTCAAAACCATAGGATCCTTGAATCCTTTGACAAGGTCCGATAACTTCAAATTATTAAGTACACAAAATCAAAATTTGAATGGAAATGAGAAATAAATATTTTGATGCTTGGGATGATAGTGAAATTCATCTACATTGAACATTTTTCTAGCATATTCTAAGGTAAATATTCTTAGGGTTAGCAAGAGAGGTAACATGAAAGGTTTGACTTCCACTACATAAATCTTAATCATTTTTTAATCTTTGGACATAATCTAATTACTCACTTAAAAATTTCTCATCAATTTGTAAGATCTTCATTTATCACATAAGCATTCAAGGATTGTGTTCACCTCTCATTAAGAAGAAAACCATATACATGAATTTATCAAAATAATATTTGAATCCTACATTTTGACCATGCAATCTTACTAATGGAGTCCATTTTTTCATAGGATTTCTCTCACACATCTCATTTACCTTCTTCGATCTAGGTGTTCGAAATTTTATGCTTGTTGAAATAGGACTAGATACACCACATAGGCTTGTTATCTAAACATTTTTTATTGAAAAAATGTAAATAAATTCATGGATGGAACCAACAATTAATGGAAATTCTTCCTAAAATGATAGAGGGTGTGACTCCTATCGATCTCATGACTTCTTTCATGATACGAGGATAACTTGGAATGAAGCTTGCAATGCTATCTAAAGTACTTGATATGCGAGTGAAAAATATAAAATATCTAAAATATTATGAGAATATATAGGATTGTTTCATGCATGGGTCAATGTTAAACCATTTCTTACAATTGGATAAATTTTCCCCTTTTGTGGTAACAACTATGTAATTTCCCCCTCTAAAATCTTATAAGAATATCTAGGATTTTTTATACTCATCCATGGTTGTTCAAACAAGSTAGTCTTGAAGTTCTTTCAATGCCATATAACGTTACTACMTTATTGACTATTTGAGTGTTGCAACATGTAGATATAGCATATCAACATACAATGTGATTTTACCTGTGAATGAGGCTAGATCACTGTGATGAATGKCCCATGTGTCCCTAAGGAAATTTCTATGATCTTGTACCTTTTCATTTGACCCTAAAGCATTCCTTGGAAAACCATGAGAACCATACTTAATTAATGTTGTTTCCTTATGTTCCTTTTCCATCCCCATGATAACATATTCACCTCATGCCTTCAASGGTGCCTTTCTAAAATCAATGGCACATGCCCTCACTAATGTCACCTAACAATTAATATTAGTGCCTTCAATGGTTCATTTCCAAAATATTGATAATATCACCTCACCATCATCAATTCCTTTGATGGTTCCTTTTAACATCATCACTTGATGTCTTCATTCATGTCACCTTATGATAATTCCACCTCTAAAGCCCTCACTAGTTGTAGGCTAGCATTTCCAAATTTCACCCTCCCTCATAATAGTTGTTTCCTCTCACCTCTCTTTCCTTCACTATTTCAACCCTAGTGTGGTATCCTCTCACCTATTGTCTTCTCTCTCTTTCACCTTTGCTTGAATGGTGTGCTCTCATGGTAATTGTTGTCACTATCCCTTCACTACTTAAGGAAATTTGTTAACTTTTTTTTTGTAGGAACATATATTTCTTGGGTACTAAGATCACCATGTTTACACCTCTTATGTCTTGGCAAGGTTAAGAATTTCTAGAGAACATAAAAATTTGAAATACTTATGTGACATTCCTCTTATAAAACAAGGATTTGTATCATTTTTT
>JASDQU010011169.1:64268-97810 GCA_032191745.1 Picea mariana | reverse complement strand
CCGACGGTGCCAGCCGTTGGACACAAAATCTCGCTTCGGCTGCTTGGGCTCTCTACACCCCTTCACATGAAATGCTACATTCCAGCGGCATCTGTTTAGGGCCAGCAACCAATAACCAAGCCGAATACACTGCTGTCATTGACCTCTTAACCGACGCCCAACATCATCATATTCGTCACCTTAGCGTTTTCCTCGACTCCCAACTTGTCGTTCTCCAGCTCAACAATGTGTATCGTGTACGCGATTCGTGCCTCTTTCGCAAATACCTGCAGGTTAGATTATTATCTCGACATTTTGATTCCAGTACATTTACACATATTCCAAGAGAATTGAATCAAACAACAGATAACATAGCTAACATGGTGCTAGACTGGCATATATCACATCAAGCTACACATACATAAAACATCTCATACATCCTGTCAAAGCATATAGAATAGCTATCATCATAAAAAATAAAACAACACATGTAAACCACATTCGGATTTCAAAAAACATGTATACTCATATATATATACATGGGCCCCTCAGGCCATCCAAAATTTTTACATACACAAAAAATACATCGGCCCGCAGGCCCGTGCCACATCATGGTACAAAAAATCGGCTCACCAGCCTAATCAAAACCGGTATACAAAATACATCATATCTAATCAGGGGGCCTCTAAGGCACCCCCAGCTGCCCCTCCCTCAGGAGGCGGTGGTGGCCCACCCCCACCTGCCCTAGGCGGGGGTGGTGGAACATCTGCAGGACCACCCTGCCCAGGCGGTAGGCGTCCACTGGTCATAGCAACAAGCACAACTGCTCGCCGCATGATCGACCGCCATGGTGGCGGTAACCCAACACACTGCTCCAGGAACTCCTCGTCCTGGATACGGATCCACATGCCCTCAGGCACGTCTCGCAGAACCGTCTCAAAACGACGGACTAGATCATCATCAGCTCCTACTGTCGCCAGAGGAGCATGCGATGGCCCCACGCCAGGGTCATCCCAGCGGCGCCTCTGCGCCGGTCTCTCAGGCTCTGCTGGTCCCCCAGCAACCTCATCCCTCGGACGCCTCCCTCCACGCGGCGGTCTCTCCTGCTCTTGCTGCGCTGGCTCCTGGTACACATCCACCTCACGCCCGCAAGGTGCCACATCTGCACAAGCACCAAACAAGAAACAACAGATGCTATCACTGTCTATACATCAAACATATGCACTGGTATATCAAAAACACAAAATAAATCACAACATACCAATACACAACGTACCTCTGTGGTCAAACACCTCCCCAGGAGGCAACACCATATCTGGGTCCCTCCGGAAGTCCACCCCCGCATAGGGGAACCGGAGGATAAACTGCAGCGTCTGCTGCCATATCTGTGCTGCCTCCTCTGAGAAGTAATGACCCCCTTCGCCACCATCGTGGCGAACCAAAATCTCAGACCACCGCCTCAAACGTGGGTCTCGTACAGCTGGTACCTCCAGCACCACCCTCGGACGCAACGCTGGCACCCTCTCCAAGAAAAAGGCCACCAGGATGGAGCCAAAAGCAAACTCCCCCCTGCCTGCAGACCGACAATGGTCCAGCTGCGCGACCATCCGTGCATGAAGAGCCAAACCCCAGGCGAACCACTCACGGACCACCACCACCCTCTCCATCAACATCAAATCCCCACCACTAATCCAGTGGGGCGCTATGGACCCATAAACCCACACTATCATCGCCGCTACGCAACGATGCAGCAAAACATCTAGCGCATTGATGCGCACGGCCGACCCAGTCATGTAGTGCCCACCTGAGCAGAATCGCCCGGCGAACTCCACCAGATCAGTGTCTCTCGGCAGCACAGGCGATGTCGGCAATGGTGTTCCCCGAAAGGGGAGCCCAGTCAAAAAATATATGTCCTCCTCCGCAGTGAAGGCGACTTGCTCTCCTCGCACGAGTAAGCAGTGTTGCGCAGGGCTCCACATCTCAATTAGAAATTGGTGCAAGTACTCCTGGGCCCGTATCAGAGGGCACTCAAAAAACTTTAGCAACCCACTGGCTGCTAAAGATGCCCGCACCGTCGGCCTCGCCTCGGCCACCTCCTCCCGTAGTGGCTCCCAGTCTCGCTCGCGCCACCGCACATCCATGCTCACTGATAGCTGCCTGCACACAACCCAGAGACCTGTATTAGCTTGGGCACTCATCTAAAACATCAAAGTAAGCTAATTTTTCACCCAGAAACCTTGCCTCAAAGGCGCGTTTTTACCACTCACAGGCGCGTGCACATGCGCACATGTTCGCTATACAGGCGCGCATGAGCGCGCGCCTGTTTTTCCCACAGGCGCGCTCAAGAGCGCGCCTGTTCACAATACAGGCGCGCTCATGAGCGTGCCTGTTCACAACACAGGCGCGCTCTAGAGCGCGCCTGTCACACCCACAAGCGCGCTCTCAAGCGCGCCTGTTCGCCCTACAGGCGCGCATACATGCACGCATATTCAGTGAACAGGCGCGCACTCATGCGCGCCTTTCACTGAGTCACCCGCGCATGTGGGCCCACCCTCTACCCAAAAACCCCCTAAAACTCCCGTACGACCCCCCGTACCTACCCTGCCCAAAAATTTGAAACCTATAACTATGAAGGATGTTCAGACCACTAACCTCAAACTCGCACACCGAGAAACGGATGCCTCGTGCTCTCAAAATTGCTCAATCTCCTTTGAATCTTCTCTGAAATCACTGTCGCAGCAGGTACAAATGAGGTGGCAATGTGGGCCCTACAACTATATATAGGGTTTTTTCCAAACTTCCACTCATCATTCCGGGAGCCCACGACGTCCATTTTTCGAACCGTCTTCAGCCACGGGATCAGCATCCCGCCACCTACATCATGGCTGTCCCTGGGCCACTTTTCATCCCGAGCCCCCGGGGTGCCCTTTTTTCACATCATGGCCAGGTACGCATGCGCATTGTCACATTTATCTAAAACATGTTCATATTTGTTATCCTCTTCAGATATTGTTCACTTTGGGTATTCGGTTGTTCTATGTGCAGGTACTTGATCCGCCTCTCTCCACATCACTCCTTCAGGTATATACTCAACACTGGCATGTAGTCTCTCCCACTGTATTGCATTTACATTCCAGTCACACCCTCTGATATTGGCTTTTAGGATACCCATTCCCGGCTCGGCAGTACTCACACCTCCATTTGCATTTTTTTTGGGGTACTTTCACCCGGTAGCATTCTCACCTACATGAGTTGTCCCATTCATAGCACCTATTGGCACTTTTGACACTCATGCTGTTCTTCATCACCCTTTAGGTATGGGAGTCCCAGTAGTCTTTCATCATGTTGCAGATCAACCACATACTTCTTCTCCTCATTTTTTTCTAGCTTCCCATACGGACTCCCAGATCATCGCTTTATGCTTCAGTTCGTTTTACCTACACACCCGGAGGATCATGAACCCTCCATCTCCCCCACTATCAGTTTTCCCATCTGCGCACCGATCTTCATTTCACCTACCTCATACAGAAACTCGCCAATGGGGCCCCCACCCTTCATCCGTCTTCCTCAACATTTCTGCCCTGCCTGGGGCACTCATTTTTACACTAGGGGCACCTGTTTCTGTATTTTGTACATCTTTCCCAAATTTATTCATTGTTTATTGTACAAACACCTTTATTTCCAGCCATTTACAGTTAGTTACTTTTGTTGTCACCGTTGGGGACCTTCTTTCCTTTTTTGGCCACACGCAACCCATGTCACCCTTGGTTGGAGCATTACTTCTCATTCCCCCTCGCCGACATCGTCTATATCTTCAGAGTACTACCCAAGTCACTTACCATTTATCCTCTGAATTTGTTCACCTTGTCCCGCCTCTGGCACAACTTATCCTCGGTCTTGGCGTCCCCCTGACACTCAACTTTGTCACACGGTTGCGGCCACTGTTTCTCTCATATATCCTCCAACCAAGGGCAGTCTTGAGTCATCCCACTTTTTGACTTCGTCCATGTACCTCTGCCACTTCATCACCTCAGTAGATTCCATGAATTCATTCGCTTCTGGGAGTCGCGTCTCCCTTTTGTCGACATCAGCACACTTTTCCAAAAGGGCGACAGTATCTTGGTCCTCATTTCCCATTCAATGAGCGATCTCGGATGGCACAGGGGGAAACACCATTTCTCCCTGATGTCGTTGACCCCCATAACATTCGACGCCAACACTTTCTCATGTTGCGGTGGGTCTTACTTTGCGACTATTGCAGTTTTTATCCTCCATTGCCGAAGACCTCTGAACTTGGTAGGGCCACCACTGCCGACATCACTGTTGTTGTTTACTTCCGCGACCATTACCACTGGTTCAGAGTATGTTCCTTTGTAGAATTGTCTTCTGCCTTTATCATTCCGCCCCCGAGGGCGCTGCAGTCGTCTACATCAACCATTCAAACATTTTTTCTTCAGAGTTACATCACACGAGCATGGGGCATTCCCACCTCGTTTGTACACATTTGTATATTGTTTCACACCTTGTGGAAGGTCGGATCTGCAAGTTCCTTTCTTCTCCAACGGATTGCTCTGTACGGTCTCACTCTTGCTCTCCCTTACAACACCATTCTTAGTAAAAGAAACATTGATGAATTTCGGCTATACGTTTTTCTCCTAACCTCATCCATCAGGGGGCATCTGTTATCACTGAAATTTTGTCCGCACAGGGCGACAAGAACTCTGCATCGTCAGCATAGAAAAACAGTCATTCATGGCACAAGGTTAATTCCATAGCACATCAAAAGGGTCAAAACTATACAAAATGGCCAAAAAATTACAAAGCGCTTTGCACCCACTAGGCGCACGCGCGCGTAACATCTTCGTATCGGGAGCGCATATGCGCAGCTGTGGGGTGCAAAACCCTCGCGCCTACCAAATGGCGCATTTATGGAACTGGTCGGCCTCCCAACCACTAATGGATCGGCTCCCAAGTCGATTTGACACCAAATCAGAGCTCAATCCGCGTGGGGGGGCTGGTCAAAGACCTAATTGTGCCCTAAAGAGCCCCTCTTCACATTCAAAAGAGGTTGCATAATAACTCAATGTTTGGTTATAAAAAGCCATGAATGACCACCATTTCTTCAAGGAATTCTTTGTATTGTTATGCTGTTGAGATTGCTAGAGACTCATTCTTTGGCAATAGACATAATCAACACCATTTCATAGGCTTTCCATCTCTCACTAGAGTGGATAATCTTGGAGTTCTTTCACCCATATTTTCATCTTTCATTGTAAGGAGAGCAATCAGTTGAGGGCCTCAAGAGCCTTCCATTGGAGAGGGAAGGGACCCAAGTCCTCTTTCTCCATTCTGTATCTTTGGATTTCATCAATCATACCAGCTTATATATTGGTGATATTGGTCCATTTTCATTTGTTTTTATTTTTGTTCCTATGCTCATAGTTTCATTTAGTTTTTGTTTAATTCTTGTTAATAGCTTTGTTGTTTTCTTTCTAACTTTTTACCATACAGCTGTCATGACTAGCAGAGCCTAACTAGGCATGTAAGTGCTCTTATTTTGCTCATCAAACGACGAAAAGAGTGCAAACACATATGCCTTTGAATTATAAACCTCATTTATATCTTTACAATCACTTTTGATCACTTTTGAATATTGTTAATGCATATTTTTTAGTAGAATATAGATTGGGTATTGGGGAATTGAGAGTGATGTGAGGGGGGGGTGGGGGAGGGGCCATAGGAGCTTCCACCTTCACGTGGTTTTCCCTGTTCAGAAGAGAAAAATTTATTGGAGTAGTTTATTCTTGGAGAAAACCTCTCTCGATCCAACAGAGCAACAACATAGTCAATGTTGACTTCATTGTTTCTCCTTCAGATCGAGGGAGGCTTGCTCCAAGATTAGATGGATCCAATAAATTATTCTCAAAACCAATAGGAGCTTATTCAGGCCATCGCATCTAATATGTGTGTGTGTGTGACTATTTAATCTTCTCTCCTATGGATTTTACAAAAAAGAATATCAATGGTGTTTACTATTTGCAATCATGTTGGTTTTAATTTCTATTAGGATTTATTGACATGTCTTAAAGTATGTTTTTGTTTTTACTAAAAACTAAATATAATTCTATTTTTATTTACTACAGTATGCAGTTTGCGCATTTGCAGATGCTCTAGATGTTGTATCAATGCAATGCTACACATTAGAATATCAAAGATAATGTATGTCTTGTCTTTTTTCTTCTTTTTTATGACTTCTTAAGGTTCCTTTTATTTATTTATTTTTACATTACCATAATTTGTAGGCCTCTATGGGGCCAACCATTCTATCTAATGAACCACACCCAAGTACGCAACATATACGATTCCCTTTAGTTCATCATATCATATGATTCACACAGCTAATCTAATACTTCAACTTGGGTTTTTGTGGTTGTGTATAAGTAATCCCCTGGATATCATATTATAAGAATAACCATAGTCATGCAATAAAGTATTTGAAATGAATGAGATATAGATACCGCTTCCGAGTAGAAGAATATGATAGCTCGATCACTGGTAAGGAATAAGAGAAGCACATGGAATTTGTACTAGTAACTACATTGTATCAGCTTAGAGTACTAGTATATCGAGTGTGATTGATTATGGAATATGTACTATTACTGTTTACATAGCATGTTTTTAATGTGCATTGGCATATGCATAGACAATTTAGTGTGCATAGGCAATTTGAATATGTGTTTTTAATGTGCATTGGCATATGCATAAACAATTTTGTTTTGTGCTGTTTTGTTTATTGCGTAGAGCTTGGGATGTCTGTGATTCAATTTTAATAATCATTATCAAGGGCATGTTTAGAATTCATTTAGAAAAACTACTCACACATGTCCAAATTCAAGGAGTGTCTTATACTTTTGTTGTCTTGGTGATAACATAGATGATCTCTCAATTTTGTTTGAAGAGAAAATAGTAAACAACGGTTTAGATGTAAGCAATACTATTAGACATTCAATTCCATTGCTTGTGATTGTTATGCATAACTAGCAACAATGAACATACAAAAACATGAGTGCTTACAATTGCCTCATTTCCAAGGAGTTATAGTGAGATTTTACACATACAAGACATTGTCTTATGATTTGATTTGTACTGCATTTATATAACCATAGTAGGCTAGAATACTTACAATATTTTAAGTACAAAATTTAGAATGACATGAAAGAAAGTTGAGATATATCCACTAGTCTAACTACATGCAACATGGATATATCCACTAGATAGGTGATAAAATGATTATAATAGGGATATTGGATATGGGAGGATTGAATCCTCCTAGCCTAGAGATAATTGATGTGGGGGTGTGGGTTCTCCCTAATCCTAAAGTACTAATGACGTTGTCTATAGTGGACCACTGGTGAAATTTTTTGTGATGTGACTTAGATTATTGGAAGTTCAAGTGTGAAAAAGAAGAGGATTATGAGGAACCATGAGAGGTGGGTTAAATTTCGATGAATTAAGATCAATGATATCCTTAGCCTCGATGGGATTGATATCGTCGTATAGGGTAGGAAATGGAATTCTCCTAGGAATCACTATGCAACCGTATGAATCACGTAAGAATCCCACAACAAATATTTTTTCCTCACTGATATCTTCGCCTATTGGATTGTTCAAGTTTACCCGAGTCTCTTCTACTAGCTCCCTTATAGGAGAGTTGATGTTATTTATCCTATGCGTTTAGGGAGGTGGCTCCACACTTTCTGGAGAAAGAACATGGTTCCTTCTAGATCGTAAAATTGGTTGGTCTACCACTTTCAATCAATTATTCAAAAGAAACAAGAAAAGGACAACCTAATGTCATCTAACAAAAAAACAAGGAGAACTCAAATAAACAAATCCTAAGAGTGATAAAAAAAGAAACTACTCCTCAAAGCTCCACCTACAGTGGTTATGACATAGGTCTAAAACATTGAATATATAATCAAAAGGGCCTTCCTTGAGCTGATATGGGTTGATTAAGTCCCAAGACTAGATGATGAAGGCACGAGAGATAGTTACGGTAACCTACCTACACAAATCATCTAAGGTGAAAGTACCCCTATGAATATGGGAACCTTCTAGGGGAGATGAAACTATGGTTTTTCCTTTGCCTTAATTATTGAAAGAACTTCCCACTTGTAGTCACCTGTGAGATATATTATGAAAAGGCCACTAAGGTTACCACTTCACATTTGGTGACTGAGTGGAACAGTCATGGGGTCAGGACCACATGTGTGAGCAGGGAAATAAATCTTAAAACTTTAGAGAGAAGTTGTGTGACTCATAGGACCCAATACTTCAATCTAGAAATCCCTATACACATAGTAATCCAACAAACACTAAAACAAGTGAAGATGGGATATCACCTCCACTTTCCCTAGTACAACCTCATGCTTAACACCTATGTTAGAGGTTCTTTCTTGGAAAGTGATTCTTATTACTAATGGAATTTTGCACTCACTACTCAGTTCTAGTTTGATTTCATGGCCTTGGAGAGTTCACTCTCCAATATTACACCAAGGCCCTACTACTATACTACTATTGTTTTTTCTAACAAGAAAATGTCTAGTTTACTTTAGATTAAGAATTTATTTTGTAGGTTGTTTATTACTCAGGGAAGAGATAGTGCAACTTATGATGTTTTCATAATATTTCAAATGAAAACTTAATAACACTGGTAAAAATTCACCTCTTTAATCCAATTCTTCAATGTACTTGATTTTCAATATAAATCACGAACACCTTTGATAAAACAATGCAAATGAAAACACATCATTATTTTTTTCTTTTTTGATACTATGAGAATGAAACCCTAATCACCAATCAATTAAAATAAAATTGCAACTAATTAAGCAGTACTTCAAACACACAAAGATGAAAAAAAAAAGTTAAACGAGGATTTTTTTTTCTTTAATTTTTAGAATGACCTAAATGCATGAAAAGACACACTAATTCATAGGAAAACCTTGTTGCAATCAGATCCTAACCATAAGAGAAAGAAACAATGCAAAAAGTAAGGGAATAAGGGTAGATACTAGTGAAATTTCAAGACTCGAGACATGTACGGACTTTTGGATCTAGCAACTAGCATATGTATGCTCCTTTAGTGAAGGAAATAAATGTATGTATGCTCTATTACAAAGAGAAAGGTGCATACATATTTAGTTATGAGAAAAAATTCCCAAAGCACCCTCAAATAACCCTTCAAAATTAGACTACTATACTAGAAGTAAGGTAATCAAATTGAAAACTTAACAAAGAACCCTAAACATAGCCTTAAAAGAAATAAATGAAACCACAATGAGAAGAAATCAAGGTGTTCTCCCAATAGAGTTGCAAGTTCTGTTGTGGATAAAACTAATCCTATAGCTAGAGTGGACTATTAACATATCAAATTGGCATTGGCATATGCATAAACAATTTTGTTTTGTGTTGTTTTGTTTACTGCATAGATTTTGGGATGTCTATGATTCAATTTCAATAATCATTAACAAGGGAATGTTTAGAATTCATTTATAAAAACTACTCACACATGTCCAAATTCAATGAGTGTCTTCTAATTTTGTTGTCTTGGTGATAACATAGATTATCTCTCAATTTTGTTTGAAGAGAAAATAGTAAACAAAAGTTTAGATGTAAGCATTACTTCTAGCCATTCAATTCCATTGTTTGTGATTGTTATGCATACCTAGCAACATTGAACATACGACAACATGAGTGCTTACAATTGCCTCATTTCCAAGGAGTTACAATGAGATTTTACACATACAAGACGTTGTCTTATGCTCTAATTTGTATTTCATTTAGATAACCATAGCAGGATATAATAATTACAACCTTTTAAGTACAAAATTTAGAATGACATGAAGAGAACATACAAATAAAGTTGAGATATATCCACTAGTATAACTAGCTGCACACATGAATACAACCAAGATCAAAAAAATCAGTGAGGTTGGAGAGTTAGAGTTTGACTTGGACTCAACAAAAACTTGGGAGAGACTTGGAAGAAAATGTTGGGAATCTGTGTAGAATGACACTTTTTTTGTTTGGGTTATATAAAGGGGGCCTGATCCATAAAAGAACAAGAGATTGAATGAGTATGATTGGAGGGCCTACACTAAAGAAATGTTTATCTTTGAAGTGTTGTCTAAGTACATGTGTGCACATGATAATTTCATTTTTGATGTGTGCTAGGAGTGGTTGGTCGAGTTGTGTTGCGTGCATATAATTGGGCATAGTTATGTGTACCCGAATGTTAATGCACACACTCGTATTGGTGCAAAGGCACCGATGCAAATAGAAAACTCAACAAGAATAATACAAGCAAGCTCAACCATCATAATTGGTTGTCGATTCCTCTATCTTTTCATCTTCCTAATGTGTAAAGTTTAAACTATTATGACTAATCAAGATATGAACAAATGGGATGCAAACTTCCATGACTCTTCATATTCCCTTGGCACGAAATATTGTTTATACACCTCCCTACGAATGAATGGTAGTTAGTACGAATGAATGACAACTTGTATTGGTGATGAATTAATGTTGTTTATGTTTTTGTTCATAAGCAATTCATGTTAATTGAGTTTTGTAGATGATACTTTTCCCAAAATCTTTGTGCTAGTCGTTGTTGTTGTTGTTGTTTATTTTTTTTATTTTTTTGAATAGCTTCATAATTTTGTTTTCCATAATCTAGTTCTTGCTTCAAGAGAATAAATATATTCATATGGAATATTTGCAAATAATGACCATACCAACATCAACACACCTCATTCTTTCATTAATATTTAATATATATTTTTAAAATATATATATTTCGTCGCTCTTGCAACGAAGATGATTGTCAATAGTATGAATAGTTCGTCACGACTGTCGATCGTTCATCTCTCTTGAGAAGCACATTTCGTCGCAAAAAATAGGATAGGTTGTTTCACTTGCGACGAAGAGGATCTTCAATAGTATGAATAGTTTGTCGCAACTATCGTCCATTCGTCTCTCTTGAGACAAACACTTCGTCGCAGCAACTACCAAGGTCATTTCTCTTTCAATGAAGAGGTTCGTCAATATTATTGATAGTTCATCGCAAGAACTACCAGGGTCGTCATAAGTGCAATGAAATATCGTTATCGTCGATGACACCATATGCTTGAATAGTTCGTTGCAAGAACTACTCAGGTCATCTCTCTTGCGATGAGAATCTTTGATTGTCATTCGTGCGATGATCATCCTTGGTTGTCGTTCTTGCAACAATATTCCTTGGTTGTTTTTCTTGTGATGATGATCGTAGTAATCTCGCTTGGAATGACTTACTTGGGTCGTCTCTCTTGTGACGTTATCCCAGGTTCATGATACTTTCCACGACACTTGAAACAACGTTTGAGGGGCCCACGATTCATCACAATCGCCACGACGTAACGTCGCAAGAGAGAAGAAATGGCTGTCACAAAATGAACCAAATTTACTAGTGTGGGATGAAAGAATCCATCATCTTTGTGAAACTAGAGGGTTGAAGATGAAAACCGCTTTCTCTTAGAATGTCCAAAATATAGCTAGATTAGATCTCAATTTCAAAAGATCTGTTACAATACCAATGTTACTAACCTTTCAACTCAAAAAAATTGTGGTGATCTTGTAACACTTCTCTTAATGCTTTTCAAGAACAAAAATAAAATTTTAAAGTAATCCAAGTAATCCCTTACCTTCTTAAGGTTTAATAGACCAAAATTTGTCTCAGTGGACATTAACCATCATTATCATCATATAATTAAAAATAAAGTTAAAATCACAATTAAATATATAATGGGAAAGCCAACAATTCACTATAGTTTGTAAGGTATAATGAATATATAGACCATTGTATGATAGTGTTGTAATGCTCCCTAGCTTGACTGAGGTTCATTGCATGCAGAATACACAAAAAAATAAAAAAAATTCTGCTAACGTATCCTATAGGTTACCAACTATAGGAAAACACACAGATTTAACCATTTTCTGATACCATTAATTAATGCATGTACAATATTCTAAATAAATATGAATACAACTAATAAATTAATCACAATAACATGTAAATCATTATCATACATATAGTTAATGCACAACAATTAAAACTCATAATGCGATGCAAAAATGGATAAAACACTTATCTTTCTAAACAATTGTGCCATTGACTGCTTGGGACGAATGTTCCACTGAACCATAGAATTGTTGTTCTATATATCAATATCAAGTCACCCTCGATATGGGGCTAGGAGTCCAAAAAAGAGGGTGTCTTTCACTATCCACTCACAACTCAGATAATCCCATAACCCACTAGTAATCTCCTTCAACTATCTCGAATTTTCTCCATCCCTCTTCCTCTCAACCCAACCCAAGGAATGTACCCCTTCACTACTTTCAGTCCCTCGAGCATCCCATTCATTTATCAAGGTCTATATGGCACAGGTAACCATGAATCTTAATATTGGGAACTTAAGGGAAAATCACTACAAGGAAAACTACCATGAAAAAAATAACAACACGCTTGTTGTTGTAGTGCAACTCTCACAATAGTTCACTCTCCAGGCCTGAAAACCTGGTTCTTCTGCAAGCTTGACAACTTGATTCTTTAGTCTCCATCTTCATAAATGCTCCAGGATTCTCCCTCCATTGTTTCTCCATATTCAATACACACTCCTCTGTTGTTGTCTCTACCTTCCCATGCAAAAACATGACTCTCTAAAACTTCCCCCTCTGGCCATACAATTTTCCTCTCCTTTTGTTGTTGTCTCTTCAAAAACTGCCTACTCTTTCCATACAAATTTCCTCTCCTTTTGTTGTTTTTCTTGACTTACACTCATCCCCAAACTGATTGTACTTTATCTCCATGCTCCCAATAACTATGGGATGTGACTTCTCACACCCACCCTCTTGCATGTATTCAATGATTAGCTTTGGGAACACCTAATAAGAAATTATAAAGTTCAAACACCAACGATAATTTTAGGAAGTGGGTTTGAATTAATAGACATGGATAATTCCCCCTTGGACCCCTCACTTGTGAAAACATAGCCCCCATTACTTCGTCCATGTCCCCTAATAGATGACATTACATTTTATTTATTGAATTCAGATATACAATTCGCATATTACATCGCTTGGTCACAACCACATATCATATCTACATTATGTGTTAATTAAAGTGGGGATTATAATGGGGAAGTTACAAGTGTATTGTGTTTGAACTTTGAATTGATATCAACAACGCTATTGGAGAATTAACATATTTGAAGAATATGCATATTGAGGAGTACTATAAATTTACTAGTAATTTATAATAGTTTCTACACATTTCTTTTTAAATAAATAGTGGGTAAAGGGTGAGTGGGGGGTGAGCATTTTGGCAAAATTATTATTCACATTTTGTAGAAAAAAATTAAATTAATTATCTTGTAAACACAAAAGACATCAAGGATAGATATAGGAGTCAGCTATGATCTTTCACAAGTGTTTATTATGGTAATTGGTTACCATTTCAAATGTGAAAGTCAAATACAATGATAGTAATATGGAATCGTGATGAGTGTGGGGAAATATTAAGGATGATAACAATGGAGTTATGAGAATAATAGAATAGGAAAGGAAAGAATGGAAGAGGTTGAAGAAGTGGGTGATAGAGGTTGCAAAAATTGGATGAATCTACATAATGATATGGATTTTTCTCAAAGAAAATATTTTGTGGACAATGTGATTAGTTATTTTTTTCTAAAGGAACCTCTTATGACTCTATACATAGTGTGATTGGTTAATTTGTGCTAAATGAATCTCTCATGAATCTGTACATGGGAAGGGTTTCTCCTCTAAATATTGTGTGCTCTTATCTAAGACCTTAATGTTATCATTGTGTTAAGAATGTTTCTTTTGTTATGGATTTGAAGTTATATCCTCCTACCCCTTTGGTTAAGTGGAAGATAAATACTTCTTGGCTCACTTGTTGATACACATATTCAATGGTTGATGGCCAAAGTTGAAACACCTCCAATATTGGATCTCTAATACTTCAGGTGCTTTCCTCACTAATTTAGATTGATTAGCTCTAAATTTTTTCGTAAATATGGATGCATTTGTTTCTTGTGAAGAAAAACAATGGTTCATGGGCAAATAAAGTCTCTCTTTGAGGAAATAGGTCCTTGAGTTCATGTACATTTTGAATCACTTTCAACAGTTTGTTTCAATTTGGGTGAAACTTCCTAGTCTCCCTTTAGAATTTTGGAATAAAAAGTCTTTGATGGTCATTGGTAATACACTTGGAAAGGTTATTACCTTGAGCTCTTTGATTGACGCCAATTCAAACTCTATCACTGTTTTAATCTTCATCAATGTTAATTAAACAAGGGTCTCCTTGAAGAAATACTCTCAGAGAATGATCATTGAAGTAAGTTTCAAGTATTGTACTATGATGATACATATTATTTTCAAAACGAAATGAAAGTAGAGTAATTCTAATGAAGTACTCATGAAAATTTCTAGAAATAGAGAAATACAACAATACTTGATTTCTATTAATGAAAGAATTGTAAAGAGACTGTAAAAATACAGAGTGTAAGACTCTCTAGAATGGTGGCAGCTTTATCTTTGAGAAGAGATGTGACAGCTACGCTCATTCACTAGAAGATGATTACAATGAGGCTCTGAAGGCCTTTTTATGATAAACATGAATTTCAAAATCCTATACATCCAAAAGCCTAACCCTAGGAGATGAAACACCAAAAGTCATGTGGGCCCCATTTGGGTAAGTTAGTACATTAACTTCTCGGGGTCATAACTTTTGCATATGATCTTTGTTTTATGCGCGTGATAAATCATTGGAAAGGTCTTTTAGAGAACTATACATTACATCATCAAACTCTGACTTTGTCTATACTTGACAATGGTGAGCCAAAAAACACTGTTTAGGGCCCCAAAATGGCCCTGGAAGTACAACAAGGTGTGTTGACATGAAAACATACAAAATAATCTAGTTGGATTAGGTGGGAGGCCACCAATATCCACTTGGAAGATGTGTAGGGCTTCAAAAAACCTCAAAAGTGTAGAAACCACAATTACAAAGAAGTACATAAGAACGTGTTACACTAAAAAATGACAAGAGGAGCTAGTTGGAACAGGTGGGTGGCCACCAATGTCCACCTGGATCAATCCTGCCCCCTTAGGAAGCAATGGTCTCCATTGCATTGAGTGCCCATGGAAGAGGGGAAAGCATTTTTTGAATTTGAAGCTTGGTGAGCTGTGTGCCTTATTGGAGAATTTGTGCTGCTTGGCTTGTGGAATATTGTCACAAACCTGTTGCTAGAGGGGTTGAATCTGCTCCACCAATCTGTTGTCTCTAGGTTTGATGGGGCATTGTGTAGGCACCATTGTAGGTGAAGAAACAATATCTTCTTTCTCTTCGACAATCTGTTTTTGCTGGATATAAGGTGTTGAGGCTGTAGTGGTTGTAGTCGCCTTCTTTGCATCCTTTGAATAGACTATGAAGATGATGAATTTTGCAGTATGAGATATTACCTTGCAACACTGATTTGGTGGACCAGTAGTCAGAACTACCTTTATTATCCTGTAGAGATGACCTCCCAGAGTAATAATGACACTATGGGGTTTAGACTCATAGAAAACATGACGTTTCCACATATATGGTTGGCCAAAAACAACATCACAGACTTCAAGAGGGGAAACATCACACACTACCTCATCCTTGAAGGGATTGATGCCATAGGATAGGTGACACTGTTGGTTGACACGAAGATCTCGTCCCTAGTGAAGCCACTCGATGTTGTATGGCTGCGGGTGTGGTGTTGTCGACAACCCCAACTATTTGATGAAATTAGCTGAGATGATGTTCTTCTTTCTGCCGTTATCAACAATGAAATGAAATGGGGTCCCCTTCACCCACATGTATGGATGGAATAGGTTCTCCCCATCTTCAAGATCTATTTGTTCTTCTAGTTTAATTGTTGTGGTCGTGATAGTAGCAGTGGGGTTTGCGTAGATGATCTTTCTATTTTCAATATTTTTTGGATCAGATTCCGAATAAGGGTTTGGTTCCGTGTCTTTGACCTTGGACACCAATGACTGTTTCGAGTGACATTCATCGATGTTGTTCCAAGGGATTTTGTGTAAGTCACACCACTTCCTAGTGTCATTCTTCGTCTTTAATTTACCCCTTTTTTCCTATGTCTTGGACTGGTTTTCTAGAGGCTGTTGGTTAGGGCCGTATTGACCGTTCTTTGGTTGTTTCATATTTTCAGATGCAAATTCCCATTTGTTCTGGTGCCTAAATTTCTCCTTGATTTTGATAGCATATCGATAGGCATCTCCCAATGATGATATGTTTAGGAATTCCATTTCAGTTCGGATGTACCTATGTAGAGCCCCATAGTATTTCAGAACCAGATGTCACTCAGAGCCTTTGATACCCATCTTGGTGTGCAAGGTATGGAAAGTATTTTTGAAATACGACACTATTTGGATTTTCTCTTGCCACAGTGTGGTCCATCTCATGTATTGGTATTCATAGTTATCAATAGGATAGTACCGTTCTTTGACTGCATCCACAAAAAAATCCCAAGTGGGATTGATCCGATATATTCCAAATTCCTCTGTGGAAATTTGATCCCAATAAGTTTCCCACCAATATTTGACATGGGGGAGAGCCTTGAGGAGTGAGAAGGTGATCTTTTTCCTATCGAAAAAATTTTGAACATAGAAATAAAATTCTAATAGATTTAACCATTTTTCTAGGGCATCTGCATCTATCTGACCTTCAAATATAGGAATATCAAAATTAACTTGTACCTTGAAGAGAGAGGTTCCTCCAAAATGGCTGCTTGATGAAGATGCGCCTTTTTCTATTGAAAGGCTTTGAAGGATGTGTGCAAAATTCCCCATCATTTAGTCCCTCTGTCGTGTGAGATATTACTCAAGCAACAGGTTAATAGAATCTTCTTCTCTGCATTTTCTACCACCATCGAGGGTTTCTTGGGCATATGAGAGTGATTTTCCTCAAGAGAGACAAGCTCATGACCCAATTGGACATACTCAGACGTCGTTGGGGACATGAACGAAAAAAAAAAAACGATCAAGAGAAGCCTGCTCTTGTAAATGTGTTGAACTTGCACAGAATAGATCTAGCTAGAAAATAACACACACATTTGCAGAGAGAAATTGAGAAAGAAGAAGAAAGAGAGGAAGAATGGAAGAATTCTCATTAACCGAATGAATAATGAATAATTTATGCATGATATACTCTGTATAACTCAACCAATGTGCACTAGAAGAGAATATAATGCACCATAGTGGTGGTCTAGATTGATTTGGACACACACCAATAATTGCGGGAGTAAACTGCCACCCAGTCTAGTCTCTCGGGAAGTTACGAGAGTGAACTGCCACCTAGATGAGTTAACTAGTTTATCAGTCTTCAGTTAACAAACTGAAACAAAGTGAAGTGAGGAGGACATAGGGGAATCATGGGTAATGCACTAGTCTGGTGATGATCCCAAGGACAATGTGCATTAGCTGGTGATGATCCCAATGTTGCATGGTGACAATACCAATGTAGCATCTAGACTCCTCTCAACTGATCAAACTGAAGTGAAAAATGAAGAGAATATTCTCCCTGGAGGAATATTCTTCCTAAAATATAGGAGACTGAATAATGACTAATAAACAAGGAAAATCCTAAGGAAAAATAAATCCTAGGTGTGTGTGAAGTAACTCCAACACCCCCCTTGAACATCACTATGGTGAAAATAAAGAACGGGTCCTGACAACGAGGCCATGTTAGGTACCCNNNNATGTAAAAATAAGAATTGATAGTTGCTAGGAAACTATGTCCTTCACTCCAAGATGAATTCACAGAGAATGGAACTTCTGCTCAGTGAAGGTCTTGGTGAATATGTCTACAATCTGTTCTGCTGAAGGAAAAAACTGTAGGTCGATGATCCCCTCATGTAATAAGTCCTAGATGTAGTGCATGTGGATATTGGTGTGCTTCATCCGTTTCCTTTGAGATGGATCTCTGCAGAACATCAGAGTGCTCTAGTTGTCACACTAGATGATGATTGACCAATGAAATTGAATTCCCAACTCAGTGAGAAAATGTTGTAGCCACATAGCCTGAATGGTTATGTTAACTACTCATCTGTACTCTTCCTCAACTAAATATAGATAAATAGAAACCTACTTCTTTCTTGACCAACATATAGGCCTGGAACCAAAACTGAGTGAGTAACAAATGTGGATTTGTGATCAATGTTATTTCCATCCCATTCAGAATCAGTGAACCCAATGAGGTCCAATGTAGAGTTTGCTACATAATGAATCCCAAAGGTGATGGTTCCCTGTATGCATCGAAGGATATGCTTTGCAGCCTTCCAGTGTAGCTCATGCGGCTCCTGTATGAACTTGGAGACTTCACCAACTGCATAGGAGAGGTTTGGTCTGGAGTGTGTGAGATACAACAAGATCTCCACTAGATATCTATACAGTGTGCTATCAACCAGTGGAGTGTCCCCGCCATCCTCAAGTTTGACTCCTAATAGGAAAGTAGTGGAAGAAGACTTCAGTCTGTCATGTGAAATATCTTAAGGAGATCTCAAGCATACTTGGCCTAAGACAGTTTGATGCCTGATGCATACTGTATGATCTCAAGTCCAAGGAAGAAGTGTAGCATACCCATGTACATCATCAAGAACCTTTCATGTAGAATCCTCTTGAATGCAACAATCGTTGAAGTCGAGAAACCAATGATACACAAATAATCAACATACATAACTAAGAGTAGAAGTAAATCAACCGTCCTAAGAATGTAAACATTTGGGACTGATTTACAACATACAAAGTTCTGTGACAATAGGTAGGAGTCCATCTTGGAATACCATGACCTCAGAGCTTGCTTGAGTCCATAAAGAGACTTCTTTAGTCGACAGACCAAAGATGAATCCTGCATAAATCCCTGGGGCTGATCTATATAGATCTCCTCAGAGAGATCACTTGAAGAAATGCATTCTTCACATCCATATTATGGACTTCCCATACCTTTTTTTCCATAATGGAAAGTGCCAAACATATGGAATCCATCTTCTCTACTGGAGCGAAGGTCTCAACATAGTCAATGCCATGCACTTGCTGAAATCCTTTGGAAACTAGCCTGGATTTGTATCTTCTAATATGTCCATCCATTGCACTCTTGGTCCTATAGACCCATCTACATATGAAAATTTTCCATCTAGAAGGAAGGGGAACCAGATCCCAAGTATGGTTCTCAAGGAGAGAGTTGTACTCCTCCTGCATGGAAGATTTCCAAAAGGGATTTCCAACAGCCTCACCATAAGACTGTGGATTTGAATACTGAACCAAGAAAATATGTCTGGGTTGAAATGGTTCAGTGGCAGTGAGTGTAAGAGGAGGCTCCTTGAAATCAGATCGAGTTCTCCTAGTATCAGTTGGATCACCAAAAAGATACTCTGTATCCTGAAGAGTAGTTTGGGTTCACTTGGGCCTCTACTCTAGCTCTACATCTACATCTGGATGCACTGACTCTGCATATAACTGTATTGAATATGTATCAAGATCATATGAATCCTTTGAATCATAACTCTCATTTGAAGAAGAGTTGACATGTGCATTCTCATCATCTCTGATAGGTGGAAGAACAAAGCTGTCTGCATGCGGCTACTGAGGTACATGAGAGACACTTTCTTCGAATTTAACACTATGCTCAATGATGAGACGGTCCGAGGAAATATCAATGAGTCTATATCCATTCACACCATCGGGGTATCCAACAAAAATACACTCTGTTCTATGCAGATTAAGTGCCTTCCTCTTTTCAGAGGGAATCTGGGCCCATGCACATGAACCAAAAATGCGAAAGTGGGTGAATTCTGGTTTGAGGCTGCTCCAAGCCTCGTAGGGGGTATTATCCTTGACAGATCTATGGGGAGATCGGTATTGGATGTAGGTTTCACAATTAAGTTCTTCAGCCCATAATCTCCGTGGAAGTGACTTTGCATGTAGCATGCAAGATTCCATCTCTTTTAGAGATCTGTTTTTCCACTCAACAACTCTGTTTTTCTGTGGAGTATAAGGAACTGTGTGCTGCAACTGAATCCTTGCCTCATGACAAAGATTATGGATCTCATGGTTGACATAATCTCCTTTCGTTATCAGTTCAAAGGACTTTGATTTTATTTCCTGACTGTGTCTCAACCAAGGCTTTGAAATCTTTGAGGTGTTGAAAGACCTATGATTTTTTCCTGAGAAAGAAAATCCATGTGAAGCGTGAGAAATCATCAACAAAAATGAGAACGTACCTTGGTTTTCTGATTGATGGATGCGGAAAAGGTCCCATGAGGTCACTATGGATCATATTTAAAGGAGAGGAATCTCTCTAAGTCTTTCCTTTGTCGAATTTCTCTTGAGGGTGTTTTCCAAGAACAAATCCCTCACAGATTCCTTTGGAGAAATGGATTTCTGGTGAATCATCAACCAATCCTTTCTTTCTAAGTTGTTGCATATATCTGAAATTTAAATTCCCAAACCTTTCGTGCCATATCCTACTACTTTCATCAGCATGGTTAAGCAGTAAAGCAAAATCTGGTTCAATAAATTCAGAAAATGTATACAATCTAGATTGATGATTTAGCTCACCGGTAGCAAACCTAGAATTGGTTTGCATGGCATAGATGTCCACTGCATCATGTGTGAATATGAATTTATTTTTTGTGATGGAATTTTTCATCTGATACACAGAGAGAAGATTGAAGGAAAGTTTGAGAACGTGCAACACATCCTCAAAGATTCCATTGGTGAGTTCAATCCTTCCTTTTCCGGTGACCTCGACTGGAGAGTTGACTAGAAAATAAGAAGATTAGAGTTGTCCAAGCATCAAGAGAGGAGTTGAGGGCAATCAAAGCATGGCTATAATTGCCATTCTTGGGATTTTGATCTTATGGCTTCTTCTTCTTGTCACCCTCGGGGATGTGATCTCCAAGGTTATTTTTTTAAAGTATTTGAGTCATTAGATCTATTTTTTTCTGCATGCATGTGGATTCTGGATGGAATCCTCTATGGTAGTATGTGCATTTCTGCCCTTTTCTTACCTTTCCACCTTTGGATCTGGAGGCATCGGTGAAGGGTTTTGAGTATCCTTCCTTATTCATATTTGCATGTGATTTCATTTTGTCTTTATAGTTAGATTTATGATATTGATGACCACTTCCATCTTTCACAGTAAGTGCATGCACCTTTGGGCCTTTGATTTTTCCCATGTTGATGAGCTTGGTCTGTTCTTGTGTTAGGGATTTTATAAATTCCTCAAGAGAAGGCATCTTCTAGGTGGCTCCAGAAGTGAATTTGAATGAATGGAATGTGGATACAAACATTGAGAATTCAGGACCAAGTTTGGAGAGAATTTTGAGAACCATTTGTTTCTTCTCCTTAGATTTATCAACCTCGCAAGCCTTGAGTTGCGACAGTAAATCCTTAAATTTTGTAAAGAAATCTTGGAGTCTTTCGAAGATTTTTGGATCTAATGTGAAACATTCCACCTCGAGCATGTGTCCCCTCATATCATCATGTTTTCCAAAGAGACCTTCCATGGTGGTCAAGGCTTCATTGGAATTTTTATAAGAAGATATGTGAAAAAGGATATCAGGAGAAATGAGACTGCAAATTGTTCCGAATGCTTCATCCATTCGATTTAGATACTTGGATTTTTCTATGGATGATGTTGGTTATGTCTCTATGTTCATGGTTAACCTATACAATCATTTTCTTCGAATATGCATGATCATCCTCTCCTTCCATGCAAAGTAATTGTAAGGTGTAAGAATGAATTCTTTTGGGAATTCCATTTTTCTGCTGTCTTCAATCTTTGGTACCTGCAAAAATAATTCAGTGTGTCTTTTGCTTAGCAGTCCATTGGCTTTGATACCATGTAAATGTGTTGAAACTACATAGAATAGATCTATCTAGAAAATAACACACACATTTGTAGAGAGAAATTGAGAAAGAAGAAGCAAGAGAGAAAGAATGGAAGAATTTTCATTAACCGAATGAATAATGAGTAATTTACACATGATACACTCTGTATAACTCAAAAAATGTTCACTGGAGGAGAAGCCAATGCACCATAGTGGTGGTCTAGAGTGATCTGGACACACACCGATAGTTATGGGAGTAAACTTCCACCTAGTTTAGTCTCTCGGGAAGTTACAGGAGTGAATTGCCACCTAGTTGAGTTAACTAGTCTATCAGTCTTCAGTTAATTAACTGAAACATAGCGAAGTGAGGAGGAGATCGGGGAATCATGGGTAATGCACTAGTTTGGTGATGATCCCAAGGACAATGCACATTATATGGTGATGATTCCAATGCTACATGGTGATAATACCAATGTAGAATCTAGACTCCACTCAACTAATCAAATTGAAGTGAAAACTGAAGAGAATATTCTCCCTAGAGGAACATTCTTCCTAAAATATAGGAGACTAAATAATGACTAATAAACAAGGAAAAACTTTAGGAAAAATAAAGCCTAGGTGTGTGCGAAGTAACTCCAACAACTCTGATACCAATGATCCAGATTATTTTCAGAACGAAATGAAAGAAGAGTAATTATAATGAAGTACTCATGAAAATTTCCATAAATAGAGAAATAAAGAAATACTTGATTTCTATTAATGAAAGAATTGTAAAGAGACTGTAAAAATATAGAGTGCAAGACTCGCTATAATGGTAGAAGCTTTATCTATGATAAGAGATGTGACGGCTACGCTCATTCTCCAGAAGATGATTACAATGAGGCTCTAAAGACCTTTTTATGATAAACATGAATACGAAAACCCTAGACATCCAAAATCCTAGCCCTAGGAGATGAAACACCAAAAGTCATGTGGGCCCCGTTTGGGTAAGTTAGTACATTAACTTCCCAAGTTTGTAACTTTTGCATACGATCTCCATTTTAGGCATGTGATAGCTTGTTAGAAAGGTATTTTTGAGAAGTACACATTATGTCATCAAAATCTGACTCTGTCTATAGTTTTATTGTGGCGAGAAAAAAAAAACACTATTTAGGGCCCCAAAACGGCCTTGGAATTACAACAAGGTGTGCTGACATGAAAAAATACAAAATAAGCTAGTTGGATTAGGTTGGAGGCCACTAGTATCCACCTAGAATATGTTTAGGGCTTCATACATCCCCAAAAGTGTATAACCCACAATTACAAATAATTACAAAAGAACGTGCCGCACTAAAAAATGACAAGAGGAGCCAGTTGAAATAGGTGGGTGGCCACCAATATCCACCTGGATCATATGAGATTATAGATTTTTGTTGTAGGGATTGCATCGAGCAAGGTCACCATGCAATTTATTGCTTGAGGAAAATGCTTCCTAGAGTAAAAAGAAAAGAAAGTGTGAACCCACTCATTCGAAGGAGTTAGTGGAAGCAATTAAGCAACAAGATGCCTTAGTTGTAGTGGATAATGCATGAATTAGATCCTATTGATATTTTATATGAACCTATTATACTCGATGATGGGGTTGGAGATAATTCTAAACCACCATTGAAATAGGACTCTCCCTCACTTGCAAATTTATATTTTCTTAGTATCCCTTCTTGAGGGTGTCAGAAGCAAACGAAGATGAAAAATTTTAAAAAGGAAAAGGAAAATCCCATTAGAAAAATGGTTTGGGGAATGGGATTTGTCATTTACTAAGATTATATCAACTTCAAAACAATGTATTTTAGAGCTCGATAAAAAGGGTTAGATAAAAATTTGGAAGAAAAAGAGAA
Source organism: Picea mariana (assembly GCA_032191745.1). Lineage (NCBI taxonomy): Eukaryota > Viridiplantae > Streptophyta > Pinopsida > Pinales > Pinaceae > Picea > Picea mariana. Next base: position 73,959 of record JASDQU010011169.1, on the reverse strand, counting down.
AAAAAATACTATGGACTATGACATTATGGTTGAGGTATTCTCCTCCATGACACTAGCATGTTATCCAAGCATAACCTAAATATAACATTAAGGAATGTCCCTCCATGACACTATCATTTTAACCAGTAAGAACTTAATACAACATTTCTTATAATTGTGACTTGTTTTTTTTAAGTTGTATATAAATGTTAAATTGAGAAATTGAAAGTATCATTGGTGATAGTTTGATAATTAAGATGACAACCATTGGTAAAACAATTTCAAAATGATTTCATTACCTTTTTAAATTATTTATGGAAAAAAATTGAAGTGTTAGAAAACATTAGTTTTTTTTTTCTATTGTGGTTGTTATTTCTGACTTATACTAGTCACTAACATAACCTCTTAATATATGGTTTGGTGTATGTTGCTAGGTACATGTCCTTTCTAAAGTGCAAAATGAATCGATCAGAAACAAGGGCTACATGGAAGCACAATCCCTGCCTAGTGGGAAATATATTCTAAACAATGAGACTTAATGTGACTAAAGGGATAGATAATGAATAGTATTTGTCAAAACATAATTCATATAATAAAGAAAAAAAACATTATTATTTATGCAAAGAGGACAATGATAAGAATAAAGTAAAAACAAGTAAGAACAATTAGCATAAAACTTTGTAAAAATAAGCAAAAAAAACAATTTGTTCAATGTGGAGTAAAACTTAGTAAATAAGTGAAATGTTCAATGGGGAGGTTAGCATATGCAAGAAGCAATGTAAAGTGTTTGGAGTAAAACCATTTAGCATAAAATTTTGTAAAAATTAGCTAAAATATAAAGTGTTCAATGTAGAGTAAAACTTAGTAAATAAGTGAAGTGTTCAATGGGGAGGTTAGCATATGTTGTAAGCAATGTAAATAAGTGAATTGTTAAATGGGAGGTTAGCATATGCATGAAGCAATGTAAAATGTTTGGAGGTTGGGATGGATGGAACCAATGCAAAGTGTCTACACACATATAGCCTCTGCACCTCTGCATAGGTATATCCCTGCACAATGAACACTTAGTTTAATAATTATCAATGTTATCAATAATAGAATATTGTTATGCATATGCATATGCTTAACAAAATGTTTTTTATGTGTATACATATATTTAAAATAAATGTTAATTATTAATTTAATAAAAGTTAATTATACATCTTGAGTACAAACATATAGTTTGGAAAAATATACCTTTCACACCTCCACATAGGTATATCCCCGTACAACACACACTTAGTAAATAAAATAGATATTAAGAATAGAAATATAGTGCACACACATATAACTTCCACACGTCTACATTGGTATATGCCCATATAGGCTAAATTTAATAGTTCATAGTATTTGATAATGATGTCTATTAATTGGTGTAAAACTGATTTTAATTTTTTTTAGTATAGTCCTATACAAATAATTACAAGATTAATAACTATTTATTAATTTAATAAAAGTTAACTATTAATTTAATAAAAGTTTATTAAACATCTTTAGGACAATGAACACTTAGTAAATAAAATACACTTGTTCCATACCCGTGCATCAAAATGTCAGGGCTCGTAAATGTACCCATTGTGCACCTGTAAAGGTACCTGTTCCAACCATCCACTATTATAGTTGCATAATTAAATTGCTTATTAAGTTCTCATACATTCACCAGTTCCACACCCATACATGCCCCTTTTCCTACAATTCAMTAAACATGTGCAGTTAAATTTCAATTTAAATTCCTCTCGTCGGCCCGACAATAAGATTTTGTTTTGAAAGATCAATGAGAAGCTAGGAAAAAAAATTGATTGCTTGCAACAAAGTTAAACTATAGAAAAAAACATGAAATGTTTGGTCAATGAAAAATTGATTGTTATAGTCATACTGATGCGAAAAATACCTAAATATCTTTAGCATAGACATATAACACGCACAAATATACCTTCCACAACTCTGCATAGGTATATCCCCGCACAATGAAGACTTAGTAAATAAAATACATCTTCAACAAAGACATATAATCCACACACCTATAGCTTATGTACCTTCGGAAAAGTATATCCATGCACAATGAATACTTAGTAAATAAAATACATATTCAACGCAAACATATATTCCACACTCATATAACTTCTGTAGCTCCGCACAAGTATATGTCCACACACTGAATACTTAGCCTAATAGTTATCGATATTATCAATAATAGAATATTGTTATGCATATGCATATGCTTAACACAATGATTTTTATGTTTAGACATATTTTAAAAATAAAAGTTAATTATGAATGCAATAAAAGTTAATTATACATTTCCAACATAGTCATATAGTTTACATAGACATACCTTCCGCAGTTCCGCACAGGTATATCCCCGCACAATGAACACTTAGTAAATAAAATACATCTTCAACACACACATATAGTCTGTACACATATAGCTTTCACACCTCCACACATATATATCACTAGTATCTATTGAGATAACAGGGATCTATGAATGAAGGGAAGCATCATATTTATGGATAGCTACATCTAATGAAATCGATTGACAAAGTCGACACATTTTCAATACACAAAAAATTGTTATAAATAAATATAATTCATAATTTGAATTTGACAAGACAATGAAATCAACAAAAAAATGCACCAGGCTAGCATATGCAAAGAGAAAAAAAGTGAAACGATAAAATAGCTAAATATTTGGTTTGCTTGTCTATTGTTGGCATGTAAATGTGTGTAGATATAAAGGAGAGCCATGAAATTGTTGAAGCTTTGTAGTTAGAAGTCAGTAAAAAGCGTAATGTTCAACGATAATATTTGCATATGTGGGAAGCAATGTAAAGTGTTTGTACTAAAAAAATTTAGTACAAAAGTTTGTAACAATATGAAAGATGGTAAATTTTTTAATGTAAAGTAAAGCTTACTAAATTTTTAGTGTCAAGTAAAACTTAGTAATTAAATAGTAAATGTTCAATGTGGATAAAAACTTAGTAACTAAGTAAGTTAAGGGTTGAATGGGGGGTTAGCATATGTAGGAAGCAATATAAGTATGTGAAGTGTTGAGTGGTGAGGTTAGCATATGCAATAACCAATGTAAAGTGTTTGGAGTTAGGATAAGGAGCGGCAATTACAAAAGTTGGAACATGTCTGAAATATAGGTTGTCGAGTTTAATTTGGGAAATAGTTAATTGGCTTGATCTTTTGTATTTGCAATTGATTTCTAATATAGTTGTTGAGTATGCATTTGAATAATATTATAAAGATTATATCATATTTATTGCAAGATGCTATAACTGTGTGAGGAAAACAAGAGGATCGAAAAGAAATAATAGCATAACCAAATATTCAGTTCGACTGTTTCTATTGTGCGGAAGTAAATGTGTGCGGATATAAAGGACAACGATGGAATTGTGGATTCTTCACATAGAAAAATTATTGAAAAGTGCACGGAGAATAGCACGTGACTTAGTAAAAACCGGTATGTAGAGGCCAGGATGTGTTGGGAGAAATGTAAACTGTGTAGATGCCAACAATGGCTAAAAGAAATGTAAACTATGTGGAGGATAGCATGTGTGAGAATCAAAGTAGGTAAATTTCTATGCACATAATATCAGATTTAGCATCGGACTATGTAAAAAAGGAAAAAAAATAGAAACACATAGCATACAACTTAGAAAAAAAAATATGAGGTGGCCAAGATGTGCCAGAAGCAATGTAAAGTGTGTTGATGCCACAATTATCTCAAAGCTATGTAAAGTGTGGGGAGGATATTATGTGCATGTGCGTGAGAAGAAAAGGCCATGTAGTTGTCTGCACAAGACATGGAATTTATCGTATAACTATGTAAAAACATCTACCATAAAATTTTGTACAGAGATTAAAGAGATGAAGATGTGGAGACGCAATGCAGAGTGCCCGAGCCTGGGATGTTCCATAAGCAATGTGAGGTGCACTGAAGCCAGGATTTGTGCAAGACAATGCAAACTGTGCACAACTTATGATATGTGGAAAACATATGTGATTGAATTTCCTCTACAATATATGTTGCTTGTGCCCGCAGGGGTGTAGACCGATTGGCAAGTGCCGTGTAAATGGAAGGAAATATGTAAAAAGAGGTCTCAAGGTTGATTCTCACCTCGATTTATCCAGAGGACGTGCTTGCAGGTGGTGCGATTTCTCCCTATGGGTTATAAGGCAGTTGGCAGGATTCGACCCTGTGTCACGTGAGCACGATACTGCCCTTGTTACCGATTCCCCTAGTTATAATATATATATATATATATATATATATATATATATATATGTTGCTTGTGCAGATCATTGAAATTGTGAGCAACACATCAAGAAATTATTACCAGTATGATTTTTTTTTTCTAAAGTTCAGAAAAAACAATGTGCATATGACCAAAGACATGAAACAGAGTCCAAAAGCATCAGTGTTTTCAAACTTCCAGCTTAATAGGAAAAGTGTTTTTTCAACCAAAGGCGAGAAAATACATTGCATAAAAAACTGAACATATCAAATACAGTGCAAGAGAAAAGGAATTGTTGATGTTCCAACTTAATAGGAAAATTGGTTTTGTAAATAACACAAATGGAAAAAGAAATTGTGCAAGAAAGTGTTGGTCCTATAGACAATGTTCAATGGAGCAGGGGATATGCTTTTGCAATTTTTATGCAATTTAAATCGAGCAACATAAATTTTGACCATAAACAACTGAAACAAAACCTGACAATGTAGTTGGTTTCTTAACTAAACATTCACAAATAAACAAGATATGATAAAGGACATGACTATATTCTATTCAATATTCACAATATGCTCTAAAATTTACAAATGATAGCATAAAGGTCAAAATAGCATTTTGCAGAAAGAAAGTAAATATCCACATATGCAAAGAATTCAACATGATATTTCATGATATTTCATTGAAAAATGATACACAATGAACATAGAATTGACTTCTTTGTTTAAAACTCAAAGGGTTGAAAACCAATCACCATCTATGTCAAAATAGTTCTTTGGCAAGAAAAAAAAATAATGCACTTGTTTTTTACATAATGCATGTGAAAAAAATCTAAAAGTCAAAATAACGTTTCCCATAATACAAGTAAAGTATCACATATGCACAAAACTTAACATGATGTTTCATTGAAAAATCACAAAGAGTGAAAGTAGACTTGAAAATTCGGTTTTAAACTCAAAGCCTGGAAAATCACTAGCCATCTATTCTAAAGAGTTCTTTGGCAAGTTGAAAAAATATACAATTATCTTTTAAATAATTTCTATAAAAGTAAATGTGTTTGTCGAAATGTACTCGGATTGGGGCTCTCGTGGACCCGTAAATAGAAGAAAGACATGGAAGAAAGAGAGAAAGATGATTAGAAAGTAGTTTTAAGTGTGCAGAGGACATAAAACAAACAATTGTGACCAATTACCATGTTAGCAAAATAAAATGATGGCAAAAGCAAATGCAAACAATATACTACTTACCAAGAAGTAAGTATTATGTTAGTCTACTTTGTCCCTTCTTTATATGTACCTTCTTTCATAACATTTTTTTCTTTGGGATTTTGTTGAAGAAATTATTTGTGGTGGCTATTTTGGGTTAATAATCTGTTGCAAGGCGTTCTTTAACTAGTTATCAATATCGTTTTTCATTGGCGGGATGGTGATTTCTTTCTTGAAGCGCAAAAATCTCTTCCTCCATTTCTTTTCCTTCCAGTTGTAGTTGTTCTATGGCTGAGAAGTTCTCTTCATTGTCACTGAAAAACATAACAAGCCATTGTTTCAATTCTTCTTCAGTAAAATCCATGAGTGTAACATCCCCAATATAATCCCTAGTGTAGTTAATGTTTAATGTAGATATAATATGTGGCTATGAATAAACTATGTAATATGCAAATTGTATTTCCATGTTTTAATAATAAAATGTGATACTAGGTGCTAAGGGGACATGGACAAGAAATGGGGGTTGAATTAATCCACAAGAGAGGGGAGTGTATAGGATAATGTCCAATAGGGGTCCAAGGGGGAATTACCCATGTATATTAATTCAATCCATTTTCCTAAATTTAATTATTTGTATATGAACCTTCCAATTTCTGATTTAGTGTTCTGAAATACAATCATTTAATGAATGTAAGAGGGTGGGTGTGATTAGTCACATCCCATAGTTATTGGGAACACGGGGGTTAAGTACAATCATCCTAGGGAAGAGTGTGAGTCAATCAAGGCAAGCCAAAGAGTGAAAATACATATGGGTTGGGACAAAAATTTTAGTTAGTCAAGTTTTGTGCATGAGGAGAAAGTAGAGAACAAGAAAGAGAGCTTGGATTTGGTGCAAACATGGAGGGAGAATTCTAGAGAAAGATGGAGAATATTGGAGCATAATTGGAGCTAGAAACTAAAGAGCCAGGTTGTCAGGACTGAAGAGTGAACTCCCGGGAAAGTTGCACTAAACAACAAGTGTTTCCTGTGTTTTGCTGGTAGTTTTCCTAGCAACAGGTTCCCTTGAGTTCCCAACTGAGAGATTCCTAGATACCTATTCCAGAGAGACCCTAATAAACGAATGAGACTCCCAAGGGATTGCGATCATTGAAGGGGTACATTCCTTGGTTTGGATAGGTCAAGAGGAAGAGAGTTGGTGGAAAATCGGGATAACTATAGGAAGATATCAGTGGGTCATGAGTTTATGAACCATGAGTGGACTGTGAGAGACCACCCTCTTTTGTGGATTACTAGCCTCAACTCAGTGGTGATTTGATTTTGAGATTTGGAACAACAATTCTATGGTTGGGTGGAACGTCCATCCCAAGCAACTGATTGCACAACATGATTAAAAGATAAGTGTTTTACCTTGTTGCTGAGTTATTTCATGAGTTTATTTGCTATGCATGAACTATGTGTATTTGAGAATGATTTATATGTTGTTGTGTGAATGATTAAGCTGCATTCCTATTATTTTTATATGTTGTAGATGCATCTATTTCGTGGTTATAGACAATAGCTAAATCTATTTTAATTCGTATCTAAAAGCTATAGGAAATTAGCTAGTAGTAAAATAATTAAATTAGTTAGCATAAATATAAATTTCATTTTTGTGTGTATTATACATCATAATGTCCCTTGGTTGGGATGGGGGACATTACATTATGGTATAAGAGCCTCTGGTTCAAACACTAGGCTTGTATGAGCTCGAACGAGAGCGAATTGTTGAAATTTGCTATTGCAGATTTTGTCTATGACGAATTTTGGGGAAAATAGATAATTTAGAGAGAAATCCCCAAATCCATGGGACAAATCTGAGTTTGAACGACTCCATACTTTTTAAGAGGTTCCATGGAGCCAAGCAGTAAAGTTGCAAATTGAAATTTGAACTGGAATGGTTGAAATTCAAGTTTTAATGACCGCTTGTAGAGTTGCAGGAAGTTTGGTGAATTGACGACCAAGATCACATTTGATCTCAAGATCAACGACTAAGATTCGCCTCGATAAATTTAAAATTTCATAAGGTTTTTTCTGTTTGAAATGTTGGGTAAATCAACGACCATCATTCATTTCGGGGTTTGTAAAACAAATGAGATTGACGACCCAGATACACCTAGGTTTTTGTCAAAATTTTCTAAGTGTGAGTCTCAACAATAGAATCCGTTGATGACCAATGGTTAGATCGACGAGTTTGATGAAGTGTTGGAAATTCATCAAGAGAAAACGCTAAAGGCTAATGATTGATGGATGGGCATCGAAATATTTGAGCAAAGTTGATACGATCAATGGCCATGATAAGTTTTGAGTGGTAGATCGACGGTTTAGATCAATCAGAGTTTTGGTCGAAATGTTTTTAAGTAATGAATATTGCCAACAGATTTCATCGATGTTCGAATTGACAAGTTAAGAGAAGAGGTTGGTTGGCCATAAGACATCTATGACCACCGATTCCTAATAGTTGGGGGTTGGTCGAATCCACTGAAGTGTTTTTGATCATCGATAGCTGATGGGTCGGTGGTCGAGTGTCGACTGATTTAACGAAGTGTTTTAAATCAAGCAAGAGAAGTCGTTGATCATTAATGTACCGATGGTTGGGCGTCGAATGATTTGAGGAGGTGTTTGGGTCATCCAAGATAAGTGGTTGATCACCGACGAAGGAAAAGTGAATGATGACATCATCATCCACATGGCATGCCACATCAGTATCCACATGTCATGCCATGTCAAGAGTTTCCACATCAGCCAAGAATCTATCGATGATCGATGATCAGGTGTTGATAGAATTTGATAGGTGTTCATCAATCAATCAATATCACCGACAACCGATGATGAATGGTTGAGTTGGTAGGTTTGGAATTTTATTGCAAATCGATTGTTGGGCAAATGGGTCGATGACCGACAGTCAAATCGACAATTTGGGGAAAACATCTTGTGTGCCCAAAGAGGATGCCAATCTTTGATGGCTGATAGATTCAGATCAACGGTTTCTATTTCTCTTGATTTGAGATAAACAAGTAAGATTTAAAGGGTTTTTAACATAGTAAAACAATCAATTTTATGCGATTTTTTGTGGTTTTTGAAAGTCATTATCTTGTAGGGCATTTTTGAGCCCTAAATGACGTTTTTATCCAATAAAAACCATGAAATGAGAGTGTACAAGGGTACACTTTATCATTTCTCAAATAAAATAACTCAGAGAGAGCTATCTAATGATCTAAACAGTTCACAAAATAGATCTCGTATGAGAAATTTACAACCAAAACAATGAGGGTAAACTTTTGGCACCAGTTTTACTTCCAAAAGGCATAACTCCATGCTAAGAAGTCTATTTTGGGTACAAGAGCAGTTGATGGAAATATTATAACCCATAGAAGTCAATGATGGAGTCATATTTTGGTTATGGGTACCTAAAAATGTGCTTGAAGAGAAATAAAACACATGTAGCATACAAGGGTAATTTGGGTAAAACAACCTAAACTTCTTCGAACCATAACTTTCATCTCAGATCCCAAATTTGAGAAAACGAAAATCCGTTGGAAAGGTATTGAGGAGTAGAAGACATCTGTGAACCCATAAATTTTATCTGGGCAATAAAACATCTTCGAAATTAATAAATATATTTTTATAGCAGTAAAAGAGTGGAAATTACAACATGTAATTGTTGTAACTTTTCGCTCAGAACTTGGATTAAAGCATGAGTACAGTCGTTGGAAAGTTGTTTTGATGGAATATGTACTCCATAAATTGATGAATAAATAACTTGTATTCTAATGGATGGAATGTTTTATGCTATGCATGTTTCTAACAATAATTATTGCATGCACATTTCTTGCAGAATTAGAGGTACATGAAAGAAACTTTGGTTCTTATATGAGGAATGGGATTATGGAAGATGACTGGGGATATTAAAACCATGAGGAAGAGGTCATGGGTTTGCATGTCAGCATGGGGAATGTTGAGACATAGTCAAACAGAAGAAGAGATAGGCACCATCCTATCACTATGATAAGCCTGCATAGGCAAGTGAAGAGCTATAGAGATGATAATGAAAGAATTATGAAGGATTAGGAGGAGAAACTTAAGAGATTAAACATGTTGCATAAAAAAATCAACAAGGATTCTGGCACAAAGCAAGAAGCTAGTTCCATACAAGTTTCAACATCTAGATCCCAAAGAAAAGGAGTTGAACAT
>JASDQU010011169.1:44051-56182 GCA_032191745.1 Picea mariana | reverse complement strand
TGCCTCTGCATCCTCCAGGTCCGACACCCTGCACACTCAAAGAAACTGAGTCAGCAGCACCTGTCTACACCAAGGTAGTAAAGACATCCTGTCATATAACTCTATGCATCATAATGAAAGAAAAGTTTTATTATATAAATCCAGATCACTTGCGAGCAAGTGTCCTCAAAGAATAAGTTTGGCATGTGCGCCAGAGCGGGATGTTACAATCTTTCCAGGTGAGCTCAGGAAGATCAAACCACCTACATTCAATGGTGAGCATTATAAAGGAGAAGAGGCTGAGGCATGGCTATTAGAAATGAAGAAATATTTCCAGCTGCATGATTACTCCTCCCGGGTAGAAGCTAGAATTTCTACATACCACTTTCAAGCCAAGAACCTTGATGAGAAGAGGATCTCATTGAGGTAGTTAAAAGAATATTTCCAAGAGAAATATTTTTCCGAGCATTACTACAAAATAAATATGAAAGAGTTCTTTGAACTAAAGTTGGAAACCATGACAATGGAGGAATATGAGAAGTGGTTCTTTGAATTGTTGAAGTACGTTGACTTCAATAAATATGAGCAGGTCAAAATCCAAAGGTTTCTAAGTGGGTTACCCTCCTATAGTAACAAGATACAATATGATAACCCAAATAATTTGGAGGAGACCATAAGGAGGGAAAAACATCTTTATGAGTAGAACAAAGGATGGCCAGTGTTCCAAAAGTCTTGGACTGAAAAGATGAAAAGGAAAAAGGATCAAAGGAAGAAAGTTTTTAAGAAACCTTTTTTTAGAAATTATTCCCAAGCAAATCAACAAGGTCAATCGATGCAAAATGAACACAAGAATGTAGATTCATTTCGAAAAATACCAAGGAAACAACCGGTACAATTTTGGGGATGTGAGTGAAATCATGAATGAGGAAAGGGGAAAGAATGAGGAATGTCCACAACATTCAGGAGGATGAAACAGTGGAAGACATGGGGGGGAAGCATGCCAAGGATTTATGCATCCTTGGACAACAAGCAAGATGAATATCAATCCCCCATGATGATTGCAGTGGAAGGTAATATTGATAACCATCCCATAACAATTTTGATTGATTATGGAGCTAGCCATAGTTACATAAATTCTAACATTTTTGAAATATTTCACTTGCAAAGGAATAAACATAAGAAATCTTGGCTAGTTCAATTAGCCACAAGAGCTAAGAGGAAAAAAAATGAGTTGGTTAAAGATTGTCTAATAGACATGAATGGACTCAACAAAAAGGTAGATGTAAACATCATACCATTGGGTTTGTATGATTGTCTAATTGGAATGGATTGGTTGGAAAAGCACCATGTTGTCCTAGAATGTTACAAAAAGACAATCACATGTATTGATGAAGAAGGGAAGCAAGGTAAGATTCAAGACGTTCCAAGAGCTATAACTGTAAGAGAAATTTCAGCTATGCAGTTGAAGAAGAGTTTCATAAAGGGATGTTATATTTTTGCAACCAACATGGAAGAGGAAGCCAAAGATAAAGTGACAAGAATTGAAGACCATCCGGACTTGAAGGATTTTGAAGAGGTTTTTAGAGAAATCCTGGGATTTCCACCAAAGAGAGACATTGATTTCTCTATTGATTTGGTGCCATGAGCTGCCCCAGTTTCCAAGACACCATACATAATGGGTACACCCGAATTGAAGGAGTTGCAGATGAAACTTGAAGAGTTGTTAACGAAGGGGTATATATGCCCAAGTGTGTCACCATGGGGATCCATGGTTCTTTTAGTGAAGAAGAAATATGGAACCTTAAGGATGTGTATTGATTTCTGTTGGACACACCTACCACACTTAGAGGGGGGGTGAATGAGTGTGGGGATTATTTTTCAAAAACTTCCCTCTTGCACAAAAACTCATCAATTAGCATTCAACATTTATTCATTACCCATTGCTGTCATTTATAACCAGTTAGATGTGAGCAGATATCAGCAAAATATATTAGAAATATATCATCAACAAGTCATCATCACAATGAACACAAAGAACACAAGATGTATGTACAATTTTCTTTTTATTACGGACTACTATCCTTGGGTTTTATCAGCAACAACTGAATAAAGTACAACTTTGTAAGAGCACCTTCTCTGTAATGCAAGACTCAGCTTACACCCTCAGCACCAATTGAGACGAGGCAACAATCCTCAATAGATATCAATCTGTCAGCAGGTACATGACCTATCAATAGTGCAGCCCGTGTGTGCACGCGCCTTGGCTCACTACAGTCCATGTGTGAACGCGGCCAATGTATAATGCAACAAGCATATGCTTCTAAGAAACTAGGGTTTTTCTGTTCTTCACATGCTTATATCCTCTGCAACCTGCAATCACTTTCTCTTCTGTCTTCCACTATCCAAAATGACCCATAGCTAGTCACAACACATCTAAGCTCTCCAATAGCTTTCTCATGCTCCTCAAAAAATCAATATGAATGCTATCTCAATCATGTATAAACAACTAGTATACCATTGCAATCATGTCACTACTGAATCACAAGAGTGCTTCTCACTCAATCAACCAAATCAACCAAACTGAACCACATCATAGAAGCCATACCAAGAATTCCCTAAGCATTCACAACACATCAAACAATAGTATCCATTAAGAAAATAATGTAACCATACTAGTATCTCAGTGATAGATCTTAGGCCATAGAATGCAGATCTAGAACCTGCCTCATCATCCAAGAGCTTGGCACCAGCTCAAACACAAATATTCATGATTTTATCCACTCCATGCTCCCTGTACATAGTAAGACCACGTGTACACTTACCCTATACAAATCTAGCCTGCGTGTACATGCACCTTATATAAAGACAACCCGCGTGGGCATCATAAAATAGGGTTTTCTATGAATCCGAGAATTTTTTCGTCAAGATCTCCGACATTGCTGAAAATTTGATGCGTCCATGAGATCCTCCTCTTGCTATCTTCCTCAGAATAGATCTTCAATCATGCTCAAGAGATCCACATCAATAAGATTCTCTCACAAGAACCTCTCCATCAATACTCCAAAAGATATTCACAAGAAGCTCTTCATCAATACTCCAAAAGATATTCACAAGAAGCTCTCCATTGATCCACAAAAAGGATTCTCACAAAATGTACATTTTACAAGAGATCCTAGCTTCTTATTTATACTTTCATCTTCTAGGTCACTTAACCCATTTTTAGGTCACTTAACCCATTTCTAGGTCACTTAACCTATTTTCCTTATTTTAGGGTTAACCACTTTCCATGAATAGAAAGTTCTCCAATACTTTATTATTTAAATATTCCTTCTTGATTTTGTCACTTCATTTTATCATTTAAATAATCTTTCTTGATTTTGTCACTTTACTTTATCATTTAAATAATGATTTCTTCTTTTCAAGCACTTTGACTTTTTGGGGCTTCAAGCCATCATATGGGGGTCCTTCAACTTCGTAGAGCCATAACTCTCAAACCGTGAGGAGTTATGTGACATTATACATACCACTGGAAATGGCATGTCAAGCACTATCCATATAGGATAGTTTCACCAACAACTTCATTGATCTTCATCTCATTAATCCACATGCAAGCATGGGTCCTCCAACCGTTATTTTAGGATAACTCAATCCGTAAAGCATCTTCCCGTGAGGGCTTTGAGCATAAGGGGACCAATTTGGAGTTCATCCATTTGTGCACCTTATCAATCATGAGAAGACAATAATGATTCATCTTTGCATCAATTCACCACTGCATCATATATATCAACTATGCACCATGTATCAATGACAACTCATTGATCCATCTTCATCAAGGGAATCATATCAATGATCCATCTTTATCAATTGGTTTCCACTTGGACATATATCATTCTCATCAATGCATATTCATTGTTCATCAATCATCAATCAATCAATTACTTGACATCAATCAATGACATCAATCAAGACAAATCATTTGCATCAATGACGTGTGATCCAACAATATCCCAAATAATCAAACCATTGGCATCAATGACAACATGATCCAACAATCTCCCCCATTGGCATCAATGACAACATGATCCAACAATCTCCCCCTTTGGCATTGATGGCAATACCAACATTGATGTCAACTCCAATTACCAATTATTGATGTCAACATGTAGACAAGGCATGATCTTCATCAATAGTCAATGTGACTATCTCTCCACATCAATCACTCCCATCAATAGACATCAATCACATCAATGTGATTATCTCTCCCCCTTTGACATCAATGGCAAAGGGCCATTCTCCTCTTGGGGTTTCTCCCCCTGTCTTTTTGCCGCTGAATAATCTCTCCCCTTTTGAACAAGGGATATCAATATGATGTAATGCTGTAAATACATTTCTCATGCTCCCTCTATGACCATCACTCCCCCTGGAATTATGCCTTTGTGCTCTTTCTTCAAATATAGGGCTCTTTTCTAGGTATGCAACTGATAAATATCTCCTCCTAGAATCATGGGAAGAAGAATGACTCCCCCTAAAGGTATGTCTCCCCCTATCTTCTCTGCAAGATGAAAAATATGATACCATATGACGATCCTTGGACCTGTTCATGCATCAAACTTGTGCTATACTATACATCAAAATATATGTCAACAATGAAATAGAGAATTATGAAAAATATATCCACCAAGTGCATCATGTACCAAAATGTGCCCACCATGCACAACACCCATGTACATCAACCATGTACATCAACAATGTGCCAAAATATATCATCCATGAAATGTATCCACCATATGCCAACATGTGCATCTATCAATTATGTCAATCATGTGCATCCACCAATATGCCAACCATGTGCATCTACCAACATGCCAAACAATGTATCATATCACTCATGATATGTCTCCATCATGAATCAGGTGCCACAATCATGTATCAAACAAATACCAATATTGTGAAAATCAAGTAATACCATATATGAATGTACTACTATGCACCAATACCACAAAATGATGAGTCCCATACATGTATGCCAAGTCCTCCATAAAACATGTGCCAATCATCCTGCCAGTAAGAGCCTCTACTGATGTACCAATCATGCAACACATAGATCAAACCATGATGTACAACATGATCACCTCATCAATTCACCAACAATATGTCTCAACATGTAGCCCATCCACATGCAAAATGCATGTACCATGATATCCAACAATACCATATGCTTCCAATACATCATGAAACTTCAATTATGTACCAGCCATGTACCCCAACAAATTATTTTACATAATCCAATAGATGAGCATTTGATAAACATCAATCCATACTCATAGGTTAGTACCATGCACCCAAGATTTATTTTTATTATACCATTGTGTGATCTCACCATGAAAACCTGCAACAAACAGTGTCAGAACCTGCAATAAACAATGTCAGACCCTGCAACACAGAGTTATATCATCACATCAAGATGCAACCCATGTGCATAGCCCTTTTCCTTAGGCTTCACCACATATATGCGGCCTGCTGTACAACATAGCGCATGTGTACGCAACCTATTCAAGGTAAGCATGCGACTGCCAC
This sequence comes from Picea mariana, assembly GCA_032191745.1. Lineage (NCBI taxonomy): Eukaryota > Viridiplantae > Streptophyta > Pinopsida > Pinales > Pinaceae > Picea > Picea mariana. Next base: position 50,626 of record JASDQU010011169.1, on the reverse strand, counting down.
CACTGTCACCCGCGTGTGCCTCAGTAGATGACACTTTTGAAATGCCCTTCAGTCTTTCATTCTGATCTAGTTGCTCTGTCTTCTTCACCCACTTCTGTAGATGACCCTTCTCCTCAGAACTTGAGCTCTAAGTATCCATATTTTCAAAGATGTCTCCCTTTTTTACTTCATTCCTTCTTCTAGCCATGCTATGTGAAGTCCTCATCATGGAATTTATTCTTGTGTTCCATCACTCCTGGGATTTGTGGCCAAATCCACTACAGTTGTAGCATCTCATAGAGTTACAATGAACAACAATATGTCCCACTTGATCACATCTCCAACACCTTGTCGTGTTATAGAATCTTCCATTATATCTCCTTTCATAAGATCTACATTCAATAGATTTGTGACCATATCCATTACATGAATAATAATTCCCATGAAAAATACTTTCATACCTTTGGTTTGGTGTCCCAAAAATGGCTTCTTGATGTCTTCCTTGCTTTGTTCTTTTGAAATTTTCTTTGCCTTGTGTAGATGGCTGTTTTGCAACATTGTCTTCCTTCTTTGATGGACTTACCTCATGTTTCTTTGAGGTGCTTTCTTCAACATGTTTATCTTCTCCTTTGTATCCAAGAATTGATTTATCACATGATGGTATTTGACATTCCAAGATCTTATCCAAGATTCTTGAGCTATTGAAGAATTTGTTTGACTTTTCCACCTTCTTTCTAAGGTCAACAATTTCAGCTTCTAATTTGCAACATGAATCTTCCTTTTCATTTATTTGAATCTTCAATAGTTCCTCTATTCTTTTGGCTTCTTCAATTTGGGTCTTGAGATGGACAATAGTTTCAAAACTTTTGCAAATCTCATATTCTACATTCATATCTTCTTTTCCATCTTTTAGTCTTGTGATCTCTTCTTCCTTTTCTTCTAATTGAGTCTTATTGCCCTCTTCTTGTTCCTTGATCATTTCTTTTAACTTCAAGATGTGCCTTAGACTTCTCCTAAGAAACTTCCTAGTGTTATCTGAAATATAGTTATAGTCTATATAATAATGATCACTTCTATATCTATATAAACCCTCTTCAATTTCCTTTTGAAGTTTTAATAGATTTCCTTCTATTCTTTTCATGGGATAAATGCCATCAAACTTTACACAAACTGTTTCTACATCTTCTTCTTCACTTGTAGAGAAAAATTCATCATCATCATTGCAATCAAGGGGTTTTGAGTGTTCTTTACCTTCATTTGAAGTATCTTTACTTTCTTTCTTCTTGCCAACATCAACACATAATTATTTGCCTTCATATTCAAGATCTTCCTTTGTGCTATCATCACTTGATTCTTTATCTTCACTTGAAATGTTTTTAAAATCACATTTAGAAATAATGCATTCAAGATTTTTTGATGATTCTTTGCCTTTGATGATCTTGATGGAGTGGTCTTCAATTTCTTCTTTCTCTTCCTTGCTTTGATATGTCTCCTCTAGCTTTAGCCATACATCCTTGGCGGAAGTGCATTGTCCCATGCTCTCTTTGATAGGGCTTGAGAGTCCACTAAGAATGGTCTTGAGAGCCAATGCATCATTCTTCTTTCCTTCCCTTTGAGCTGCTAACTTTGACTTTTTCTTCAATGGAACATATCCACCAATGGTTGCCTTCCAAATAGCTACCCCCATTATCTTCAAATACACTTTCATCTCTATTCTCCAAGTAGAATAGTTTTCCTCATCAAGGATTGGTACTTCATCATCCATTTGTGTGTCTATGGATCTCCTTCAAGCTTGTTAAGGCTTCTAGTGAAGGCCTGCTCTGATACCAATTGTTGGACACACCTACCACACTTAGAGGGGGGGTTAATGAGTGTGGGGATATTTTTCCCAAAACTTCCCTCTTGCACAAAAACTCATCAATTAGCATTCAACATTTATTCATTACCCATTGCTGTCATTTATAACCAGTTAGATGTGAGCACATATGAGCAACATATATCAAAAATATATCATCAACAAGTCATCATCACAATGAACACAAAGAACACAAGATGATTGTACAATTTTCTTTTTATTACGGACTACAATTCTTGGGGTTTATCAACAACAAATGAATAGAGTACAACTCTGTAAGAGCATCTGCTTTATAATGAAAGACTCAACTTACACCCTTAGCACCAACTGAGATGAGGCAACAATCCTCAACAAATATCAATCTGTCAATAGGTACACGACCTGTCAGTAGTGCAGCCTGTGTGTGCACGTGCCCTGGCTCACTACAGTTGTGTGTGAACGCAGCCAGTGTATAATGCAACAAGCGTATGCTTCTAAGCAACTAGGGTTTTGCTTTTCTTCACATGCTCAGATCCTATGCAACTTGCAATCACTTTCTCTTCTGTCTTCCACTATCCAAACTGACCCACAACTAGTCTCAACACATCCAAGCTCTCCAATAGCTTTCTCATGCTCCTCAACAAATCAATATGAACGCTATCTCAATCATGTATAAACAACTAGTATACCATAGCAATCATGTCACTACTGAATCACAAGAGTGCTGCTCACTCCATCAACTAGATCAACCAAACTGAACCACATCATAGAAGCCATACCAAGAATGCCCTAAGCATTCAAAACACATCAAACAATAGTATCCATCAAGACAATAAGGTAACCATACCAGTATCTTAGTGATAGATCTTAGGCCATAGAATGTAGATCTGAAACCAGCCTCATCATCCAAGATCTTGGCACCAACTCAAACACAAATCTCCATGATTTTGTCCACTCCACGCTCCATGTACACAGTCAGCCCACGTGTACACTCACCCTATACATAGCCAACCCATGTGTACATGCACCTTATACACAGACAACCCGCATGGGCATCATAAAATAGGGTTTTCTGTGAATCCGAGAATTTTGCCGTCAAGATCTCCAACATTGCCGAAACTTTGATGCATTCATGAGATCCTCCTCTCGCTCTCTTCCTCAGAATAGATATTCAATCATGCTCAAGAGATCCACATCAATAAGATGCTCTCACAAGAAGCTCTCCATCAATACTCCAAAATATATTCACATGAATCTCTCCATTGATCCACAAAAAGGATTCTCACAAAATGTACATTTTACAAGAGATCTTAGCTTCTTATTTATACTTTCATCTTCTAGGTCATTTAACCCATTTTTAGGTTACTTAACCCATTTCTAGGTCACTTAACCTATTTTCCTTATTTTAGGGTTAACCACTTTCCATGAATAGAAAGTTCTCCAATACTTTATTATTTAAATATTCCTTCTTGATTTTGTCACTTCATTTTATCATTTAAATAATCTTTCTTGATTTTGTCACTTTACTTTATCATTTAAATAATGATTTATTCTTTTCAATCACTTTGACCTTTTGGGGCTTCAAGCCATCATATGGGGGTCCTTCAACTTTGTAGAGCCATAACTCTCAAACCGTGAGGAGTAATGTGACATTCCACATACCACTGGAAATGGCATGTCAAGCACTATCCATCTAGGATAGTTTCACCAACAACTTAATTGATCTTAATCTCATTAATACACATGCAAGCATGAGTCCTCCAATCTTTCTTTTAGGATAAGTGAATCCGTAAAGTGTCTTCCTGTGAGGGCTTTCACCATAAGGGGACCACTTTGGAGTTCATCCATTTGTGCACCTTATCAATCATGATAAGACAATAATGATTCATCTTTGCATCAATTCACTACTGCATCATATATATCAACTATGTGTCATGTATCAATGACAACTCATTGACCCATCTTCATCAAGGGAATCATATCAATGATCCATCTTTATCAATTGGTTTCCACTTGGACATATATCATTCTCATCAATGCATATTCATTGTTCATCAATCATTAATCAATCAATTACTTGACATCAATCATTGGCATCAATCAAACCAAACCATTTGAATCAATGACGTATGATCCAACAATATCCCAATTAATCAAACCATTGGCATCAATAACAACATGATCTAACAATTTCAAGCAATTGAATAAGGTAACCTTAAAGAAAAAATATCTTTTTCCAAGAATTGATGATTTTTTTGATCAGTTTAAAGGTATAATAATATTTTCGAAGATTGACTTGAGATCAAGTTATCATTAAGAATAAAGGAATAATACATCAACAAGACAACATTCATGACACGATATGAGCATTATGAATTCATAGTAGTGGCATTTAGACTATCAAATTCCCCCAACAATATTTATGTGTTTAATGAATGGAGTGTTTAGGGAGTACCTAGATAAGTTTGTAATTGTGTTCCTAAATGAATACTTGTCTACTCTAATTCAAAAGAGGACCATGAGAAACATTTAAGAATGGTGTTGCAAGTTTTAAGAGAACATAAATTGTATGCTAAACTAAGTAAGTGCATCTTTTATCAAAAGAAGAATCACTACTTGGGACATATAATTTCAACAGATGGGATAACAGTAGATCCTAAGAATATAGAGGTCATTAGAGGATGGCCAGTGCCAAATAATTTCAAAGAAATTAGATCATTCATGGGTCTTGTCTGTTATTACCGAAGATTCATAAAAGGTTTCTCAAAGATTGCAAGTCCAATCACTTCTTTGCAAAATAAGGGAGTGAAGTTTGAATGGAATTCCAAGTGTGAAGAGAGTTTTCAACAACTGGAGGAAATATTGACATGTGCACCAATATTGAAGATTGCATACCCAAATGAAGATTTTGTTGTGTGCCCTGATGTATGCAAGGATAGGCTTGGTGGATTTCTCAGTCAAAAGGATCATGTGGTATGCTATGAATCCAAAAAATTAAAAGAGCATGAAAGGAATTATGTTACCCATGATATAGAGTTAGCAACAATTGTACATGCATTGAAAATGTTTCCAAGTGAATATGACTTAAAAATTAATCATATAAAAGGCAAGGAAAATCAAGTGGAAAATGCACTCAACATGAGAGCTCATGAAGTGCATATTGCAGCCATCAGCATGTATAAGACTAATCTGAAAGATCAAATTGTTGCACCAGTAAATTCAGATCAACAATTTGTAAGAATAAAAGAGACATTACATCAAGGAAATTTTTAGCATAAATTTAATTCTTATGAGCTGAAAGAAGATGGAGTTCTCATGTACAAAGGAATGGTATATGTGTCGAATTCTAGTGAGTTGAAAAATGTAACCCTAAAGGAAATGCATAATGTTCCATCTCTTGGGAATCCAGGATATCATAAGACAATTGCATCTTTAAGAAGCCTATATTTTTTTCCAGGAAAAAATAAAGAAGTGGCTAATTACATATCTAAATGTCTAGAATACCAAAAAGTGAAGATTGAGCATATGCATCCACTAGGTTTTCTACAACCATTTCCCATTCCAGAATGGAAGTGGGAAGTTTTCATGGTTGATTTTATTACAAAGTTTTTTAGAACGGTGAAAAAACATGATTCCATCATGGCGGTGGTGGATAAATTGACTAAGGAAACACATTTTATCCCAGTAAAGACTACACACAAGGAAACACATATTTTCGATATCTATATGAAAGAAGTTGCTAGGCTACATGGAGTGCTTAAGGAAATAGTTTCAGATAGGGATCCAAAGTTCACATCAAAATTTTGGAAGGGTTTGTTCAAAGGATTTGGAAAAAATTTGAATCTCAGTACAACATGTCATCCATAGTCAAATGGGAAAACAGAAAGGACTAATAAAATAATTGAGGACATGCTTGGAATGTATGCGAAGAATCAACCATCAAAGTGGGAAGACCTTATATTCATTTTGTGGAATTTGCATACAGTAATGGGTATTAGGACTCATTGAAAATGATTTCATTTGAAGCATTGTATGGCATAAAGTGTAACACTTTGATGAGTTGGGATAATCCAACAAACTGAGTAGTTCTTGGGCCATATTTGTTAAAGGAAATGGAAGAGAAAACGACAAGGATAAATTAGAATTTAAAGGCTACACAGGATAGGAAGAAAAGTTATGCAGACAAGAATAGAGTGTTTAGAGAATTCAAAGTGTGCGAACATGTGTTCTTAAAAGTGAAGGAGAAGATAATTTCAATAATATTAGGTAGTTGCCTGAAGTTGGCAGCCCGAAGTTGGCAGTAATATATTGTGGGCCTTTTTAAATATTAGAAAATATAGGGCCAATTGCATACATGCTAGCATTGTTTGCATCCATGAGAGTGAATAATGTATTTCATGTGTCATTATTAAATAAACATTTTCATGACCCTAACTACATAATTGATTGGAATGTGATCCAGGTAGAGAACGAAGGGGATTTCTGGGTGGAACCAACACACATCTTGGAATGGAATATCAAAGTGCTCAGGAAAAAATCCATAGGGTTGGTAAAGATTCAATGGACCTATTACGTTCCTGATGATGCTACAAGGGAGCATGAAGAAAACATGCGGGAATAATACCAGCAAATGTTTGAAAATTTTGATGAAAATGGAATGCAAGACTCCATTTTGAGCAACTAGAGTTCCAGAACCACATCTCAGAGTCCTAGACAACTTCACTGGGGACCTTGATAAAAGAATGGCTCATTCTTTAGGTTA
>JASDQU010011169.1:4378-43876 GCA_032191745.1 Picea mariana | reverse complement strand
GAGAGAGAGAGAGAGAGAGAGAGAGAGCACTGAGGACGACGCACAATTGTAGAGGAGGGGGAATGTAACATACCCACTATAATCCCCAGTCTAGTTAATGCTTAATGTAGATATAATATGTGGCTACAGCTAAACGATGTAATACACAAATTGTATTTCTATGTTTTAATAATAAAATGTGATACCAATTGATAAGGGGACATGGAAAAGAGATGAGGGATGAATTAATCCATAAGAGAAGAGAGTGTATAGGATAATGGACAAGAAGGGTCCAAGGGGGAATTACCCATGTATATTAATTTAACCCATTTTCCTAAATTTGCTATTTGTATACGAACCTTCCAATTTCTAGTTGAGTGTTCCCAAAGGCAATCATTGAATGAATGTAAGAGGGCGGGTGTGAGTAGTCACATCCCATAGTTATTGGGCACATGGGGGTTGAGTACAATCATCTTGGGGAAGAGTGTGAGCCAAGCAAAGAAATCCAAAGAGAGAAAATTTGTATGGGTTTGTACAACAATTTTAGTTAGTCAAGTTTTGTGCATGAGGATTAAGTAGAGAACAAGAAAGAGAGCTTGGAGTTGGTGCAACCATGAAGGGATAATTCTAGAGAAATATGGAGCGTAATTGGAGCTGGAAACTAAAGATCCAGGATTTTAGTCCTGAAGAGTGAACTCCTGGGTGAGTTTCACTAAAACAACAAGTGTTTTTTGTGTTTTGTTGGTAGTTTTCCTAGCAGCAGGTTCCCTTGAGTTCCCAGATGAGAGATTCCTAGCTACCTATGCCAGAGATACCCTAATAAATGAATGGAAAACTTGAGGGACTAAGATCGCTGAAGGGGTACATTCCTTGGTTTGGACAGGTCAAGAGGAAGAGAGCTAGTGAAAAATTGGGATAGGCGTAGAACGATATCAATGGGTTGTGAGTTTATGAGCTATGAGTGGACTATGAGAGACCACCCTATTTTTTTGGATTACTAGCCTTAGCTCAGGGGTGATTTTCTGTTGATATTTGGAACAAGAAGTCTATAGTTGGGTGTAACATCCGTCTTGAGAAGCTAGTTGCACAACAAAATTAAAAGATAATTGTTTTACCTTCTTGTTGAGTTATTTCACAAGTTTATTTGTTGTGTGTGAACTATGTGTATTTGAAAATGATTTATATGTTGTTGTGTGAATTATTAAGTTGCATTCATGTTATTTTGATATGTTGTAGATGCATCTATTTTTTGGTTATAAACAATAGCTAAATGTGTTTTAATTCATAGTTGAAAGCTACATGAAATTAGCTAGCAGTAAAATAATTAAATTAGTTAGCAGAAATTTCATTTTTATATGTATTCCGCACCATAATGTCCCTCGGTTGGGCCGGGGTATGTTACAACAAGGTTGTCGAAGTCACTAGATAATGAAGTCTTCATTGCTTCCATGCCACTATTAAATTCCTCTTTAGTGATCATCACTAAATTTATGAAATGTTGTGGACCCTGCATTTCTTTAACAACATCAAATGATTTTAAAATAACATCTTCTCTTCTTTCATCAATTTTTTTGCAAGAAACAATTGCATCTTGCAACATTTTTATTAGTTGTTCCCAACCTACCTATTTTTTCCTTATTCTATTTCTATTGGGAAGTTCCCGTTGATTTCTTCCATGGTCACTGAGACTAGTCACCCATGTGATGAAAGTATTTAGCTCATTTTTGCAATAGGCCTCATCATGTTGCAAGTCTCTTTGTAAATATCTAGTAAAAATTAAATTACTTTGTGAAAGATCATGTAGACTGGTGCCGACTTCCCAATCCTATCTAATTATATCGATTCTTCTATTTATGTTATCAACAACATAGAGTCTGACTCCATTTAACAATTGTAGGGCCTTCATGATTGGCCTTGAGATTACCGAAGTACTTGAAGGATTATGTTCTGCTGAAAGTATGTTCATTGGCTATGAAAACAATGGTCTGGGATAGAGTGTCTCCTCAAGTTCACTTGTTATTTTCTTCAATTTAATGGTTTACAACTCTTGTTCCAAAATTGAATCTGCAAGAGAATCCCCTATTGAGTGATGTAGTTGCATGAGTTCATATGGTGAAACTCTTGATACATCGACCAATGAAATTAATTTATAAACCACCTTTTTTTGTTTGAGACAAACCCTCTATATTTGCAGCTTCTTTTCACGCCTCTTTTATTGAGTATTGTGTAGTGTTAAAGACTAGTTTTCAAAGAACATGGGTTCCTCTGTTGCGAGGTCTTGTTCGATTTCTTGGATTTCCAAAATTATCTGGGCTACCCATTCGGTTAGCTTTGTGCTCTCGATTTCCATATCTTCAATATTTACTGGAGTTCCTCTATCTTGAGAATTATCTCTATTTGGGGTTCGTTTCCCTTTTTTATGTGACACTATATGTGCCCATTCAATATTTGCATGAGGTGGTTACTCACCACCGTCATCTCCAACAAACCCATCATTACTCTCTTCTTTGTTTACCTTGTGTGGTTTTGTTGTTTGCTCAAGCAAGGAGCTCTTACGTGGTTGGTGATTAGAGGAAAACTAGACATTAGTACTGGTTTCCCCCCTTTTCCTTGGTTTTCCTTGAATTTTGGTATTTGAACTTATTTATTTCAACAAGCCATTGTTGCATGCATTTTAGTCCTTTTTTGATGGATTATCAATGGTTTCTTCATCAAATATTGTAAAAAGGTTTTTATACCTTATCGATGCTAAAAGTCGCGATAAGAGGCCCTCCAGATCAAAACCTCCTAGGGTATTTGCTTCTTTTATATTAAATAGACCAAGTGTCTCTGAGACTTGTTTCATATGTGCTATATTCCTAACCATTGTGTCCCCAAATTGAAGAGGAAATGTACTGAATTGATTTTTTTGTCTTTCTGTCAAATAGAATACACCAGGATTTATACTAGCGACAAAATTCCGCAACAAAATATCTATCGCAGAAAAATATAGGGAGTAGAAGCAGGTTTTCTTGAAAACCATACAAGCAGATGCAAGTATGTTTTCTCTATAATTGAATCTAAATTCCCTTTCACTTAAGAAAATATTCGTCTTCCTGTATTATCCTCTTGGTATTTTCCCCAACCAAGATGTGTTTGAATTCTCTAACAAAATTATCTTGAGAAAAGCAAAAATTGAATGGTGATTTATGTGTTCATAGCATCGGGTGCCAAAACTGAACTAGGTCGTTGTGTATATTAATAGTTTCCTTGATAGGGAGACTCTCAAAGAAATTGTAGAAGACAATTGTGAATACCAAATATGCAGCCATGGAAAATATTTGAGTGATAAAGTAGTTACTAAATGGAAACAAAGTTCATTTGATATGAACTTTTCCCAATCCTTTCAAAATGAAAAATACATTGTATATAGAGCTAACCTGGGTATGTGTGAAGTCGACTCGCAACTAGCGATATAGGCGAAAAACCATGAAAAATCATGGTATGGTTCTTGTAGAAAGGTTATATTGATTGTTGAAAGGTCGATTGGAATGTTTACAAAAGGTAGTAGGAAGTCTCTCAATACATTGGAACCACCTGCCTGAGAAGCTAGGAATGCATTTGCATCTAAAAAGATGAAGAGTTTTATTTGCAAATGGAAGACAAAGCATTTTATTGAACATCTTTGGAGTAAGCACTACTAGATTCTTTGTTTTAGTTGTTAAAGTAATCATCCTTGTCCTTGAGTCGAACCTTTGAGAACACCAGGATACGATTTCTTTGAACTCGAAGACTTTAGAAACATAACCATCATTGACCAAGCCTAAGGTATAGAGTCTATTGTTTTGGTTTTCTTCTAGTGACTTTTTCAAGAACCATTGGTATGAGTCAAACCGGTGGAAATTATTGTCTTCCTTGGCTAGTGAATTGATAGCATCACTGCAAAATGGATCTTTCCTTCCTCTATTTTCCATAGATTTTATTTTTTAATGAACCTTGGTATAGGAGAACCTTGTGAATAGTTTATTAGCGAGGTCCAATTTCTTTAAAGCGGTCTTCATGTCGCATATTCAACATAAAATCATTTCTGCACATATGAAATATGTTTGAAACAAGGCTAATCATTAATAGGAACAATTATCTAGGTTACAAAAAAGCGGGATATTTACTTTGCTTGAGATCTATTACCTACTTGTTGTTCTTTCTTGGTAAATAGGAGCAAATCATGATATCATAAATGCTTCAGTTATAGTGCAAATTACCTGGCTTGTCGGAATCTGTGCTGTGAAACTATTGCGTTTACAAAAAGTGGGAATTGTGACAGGTATGGCCGTGGTGCTTTTACTAATAGTTGATTTCCACACATTAGTTACTTACAGAATATAGACAATCATAAATAGAGACCACTAGACAACTCATAGAAAAGTGCAACATTTACTTTGCATAAGTGGTAAATAACTTCCATTTGTTTACAAGTGGTGGCAAATAAAGGTGTCATAAATGACTTGATTATTGTGACAATTACATAGCTTGTTATAATGTTGATGCATAATTGTTGGAAATTCCAAATTGTGGAAGTAGCAATTTCACCTAGATCAACCATGAATTGTGCCCACAAGGGTTGAAAATAAAACTAATAAAGTCTTGACTATGCAGATGATATATATGTGTAGAGAGAAAATATGCAGAAGATATAGGTACACGACGTTTGGGGATATCACAATAGAAAAAGACTTCACAATGTGAAAAGTGGCTAAGTAAAAATGATTTTGACCGAGAAATTTTCGAATAATAGTGCATTGACAACATAATTTAATACAAGAAATGCATTGGGGCTCTTGCATGGCAGCAACTAGTCCATTTCTGACTAGCACAAAAGGTTTCTTCTTCTAAGCACAAGAGCTTTGCAAATGTTAGATAAAAAATTTTGCATAATGCATAGGTAATGAATAGTGTTTGCAAAAGTATAATTCATATAATAAAGTAGAATAACATTATTGTTTATGAATAAAAGACAATGATAAGAAAAAAACAACTAAGAACATTTATCATAAAACTTTGTAAAAATAAGCGGAAAAAGAAAAGTCTTCAAGGTGGAGTAAGACTTAGTGAATAAGTTATGACTGTGTAAAAAAAAGAAAAAAAGAAATTTGTTCAATGTGGATTAAAACCTAGAATAAATAAGTGAAATGTTCAATGTGGAGGTTAGCATATGCAGGAAGCAATGTAAAGTGTTTGGAGAAAAAACATTTAGCATAAAACTTTGTAAAAATAGCCAAAAAGGTAAAGTGTTCAATGTGTATTAAAACTTAGTAAAATATGCATATGCTTAACAAAAAGTTTTTTTTACGTATATACGTATATTAGAAATAAAAGTTAATTATTAATTCAATAACAATTAATTATACATATTCAACACAACCATATAATCCACACAAGTATAGCTTCCGCACCTCCGCACATGTATATCCCCACACAACAAACACTTAGTAAATAAAATACATCTTCAACACAGACAGATAGTTTGAACACATATAACTTCCACACCTGCACACAGTTGTATCCCCACACAACAAACGCTCAGTCTAATAGTTATCAATGTTATCAATAATAGAATTCGTTATGCATATGCATATGCTTAATGAAACATGTTTTACGTATATACATATATTAAAAATGAAAGTTATTATTAATTTAATAAAAGTTAATTATGCATCTTCAACAAAGACATATATACCACACAAATATAGCATCTGCACCTCCACATAGGTATATTTAAAATTTGCTAATATAGTCCTATACAAATAATCAAAATATTAATAATTATTTATTAATTTAATAAAAGTTAATCATACATCTTCACGATAGCGAACACTTAGTAAATAAAATATAGTTGTACCATACTAACATATCAAAACTTTGAGACTCGTACATGCACCCGTTGCAAAAGATGTTCAATATTGCAATGCGCAATGTGCTACTTCTTATGTGTGAAGACTTTTTCTTTGACGATTTGTTTGCACCTCCGCACATGTATGTCTATTAGTTGGTCTAAAAACATTTTTTTTTTTTAATATAGTCCTATAAAAATAATTAGAATACTGATAATTATGTATTAATGTGCAATGCACAATATGCAATGTACAATTTAATAAATAAATAATTATTTATTATTTATTTAATATTGATTGATTATTAATTGTTTAATATTGCAGTGTGCAATGAACTACTGCTTATGTGCAGAGACTTTTTCTTTGACGATCTGTCTGCACTTCTGCACAGATATATCCCCACATACATATGTCTGTTAGTTGGTGTAAACATGATTTTTAAATTATTTTAATATAGTCCTATACAAATAATTAAAATATTAATAATTATTTATTAATGTGCAATGCGCAATATGCAATGTGAAATTTATTAAATAATTAATATTTTATTTATTTATTTAATATAGTTTTACCCATACATATGAACTTTGAGACTCGTACTTGCACTCGTTGCACTAGATTTTTAATATTGCAATGTGCAATGCACTGCTTCTTATGTGCAGAGACTTTTACTTTGACAATTTGTCTGCATATCCTGACTAGTTTTGTAGAGTTGCTAATAGCTGACATCAACTTAAACTAGGATTTATTATTCCTTTGAAATATTTTTACTTAATAATTTTAGGGCTAGGATGGGTCTATAATTTTCAATGTTTCCCTATTTATTTATTTATCTCATATCTAAGGTTTCCCCATTATCCCTTTATTTCATATCAACAATTTCCCCTTTATGTCTTTATCTTAGGTTTAAAGAAAATTAACGCACATGCACATCCTTGAAGTGTGATTAGTAAATGCATTGTTTGGTTTTATTTTGTAATTTGGAGTATTATGGCAATAATAAAATGATATGTTAAGATTTTTCCCATTTCCTCAAAGTTGAGGGGTATTTTTCTTATTTGTTTTTTTGTCCCTTTTTCTTTAATGAAAACATTGCAACCACCTGTTCTGTTTGGAATGGAAATATAACTTGTAAGTTAATATCATGCTCTTTTGTTTCCCATTTTTACTTGCATTTTATATGCTTTTACTTGTAAGTTAGAATCATACAATATTTTATCTTTTTTACTTTATTTTTTAAATTTTCTCGTGGTTTCATGTTCTTCTCTCTCTAGTTGTTGGTTTGATGTTAACTGGTCATGTAAGTTAAAATTTTGGTGTTGCAAGTTTTTAGTGTTTCAGTCATAGGAATTATGTTTGATATCTTTGCTTTCTTTTCACAACCACATAAATTATGTTTAGCTTGGATATATTTATTTACTGGTTAATTTCATTTGATTGGTAACTTCATGTCATTGTTTCTTTAGACAATGGAATTGCATTAAAGAAAGAACAATTGTAGAGTAAGTTAGAATATTAGCTTTAGGAAAATGTGATATTTATTAAACATATAGCTAGTGAAAAGAATGTTACGTATGATGATACCCTAACCATATAGCTAGTGCAAAGAAAGTTACGTATGGTGATATCATAAACATATAACTAGTGCAAAGGTGGAGCTTCCATGGTTGGAATTTTAAAACTAACCTCAGGTCAAATGTGTCAGTTTTAATAGGGTGGTAGGTGCGAGACATGTGCTATATGGCTATGGAGGAAAAATCGAATTGAACTTCTCTTGGAATATTGGCCTTGCCTTGAATAATCAAGCAAGGCATATTTACTTCATAGAACTGGTAAGTAACTTCTGTTTTATTTGCAAATCAGAGAAAATCAAGATGTCATAAATAACTCGGTTATCGTGCGAATTATCCGGGTTCTTAAAATAATTAGTGCAAAATCATTGGAAAATTGAAATTGTAGAAGTGGCAAGTGTGCAAGTATTAGCCATGAACTATTGGCACAAGGGTTGAAACTAATAGTAGTAAGTTACTAGTTGTACTACAGATATACATGTGTAGACTCTATACAATGTGAAAGGTGGGTAAGTAAAAAGGCTTTTGACCAAGAAATCTTGGAACTATAGTGTATTGACAAAATAATTTTATACAAATTTGGTTAGTCAACAAACATTAAGACCAAAGTGATAAACTTTTAGATATGTAAATGAATTTAGTTGTATACATATATTAAAAAATAATTACATAAAGTGAACAAAATACTATTTTTCATATGCTTAACTTAAAAAATATTTTTAAACATATATATCTTCTGCCCTGCTATATCTTCGATGAAAACATATCTTCTACACTTCCACATGGGAATATATCCGGGAGAGCCAACAATTGGTCTAATTTGAACCCTTGCTAGGATAATTCATATCAACAAACGTGTTGCACTGTTGCACTTTGCAACTCCGCACTTCCAATAGTTTGATAGCACATATATTGTCCAACAATGTAATTTGCATGATAAGTGGTTGAATTTTTGCAAGTTTCCTTTTCTAGGACTCCATCAGTTGTGTAGAGGATTTTGTTATGACCATATCTAGGCACTTTTCGTTCGTAAATAAGTGATATGATCAATGATAAACTTAGCATTTATCAGAAGAATTGTAAACTGTTTTCAGTGAGCACAATTTAGAATTTGTAAAACATAAAGAAAAATATAAACTATTCGATGTGGAATAAAACTTAGTAAATAAGTAAATTGTTTAATGCAGACATTAACATATGTTGGAAGAAATGTAAATAAGTGTTCAATGGGGAGATTAACATATGCAGAAAGCAATGTGTTGAAGTTGTATAATTAACTTTTATTAAATTAATAAATAATTAATAATCTTTTAATTATTTTTATAGGAATAAATTAGATTAAAAAAAAAAAAAACATTTTTACACCAACTAACTGTTGGCAGCCACCAATTCTATCGTTTTTTTATCACAATTGAAATCACCACAAATAGATTATAAATCTTTCTGTAGCTGCCACCTCTTTCAAATTATAAACATTCATGTTTTTGCGCTTCAAGGTGATGATTTGGTTAAACTTATCTTATTGAGTTTTTCATTTGTTTTTTTTCAATTCATGACTGTAAGCATGAATTTAAATAAAAACTTGGTTTTGGATTTATATCTTCTACCTAAAAAATTTCACTTTGAAGGCACCCATATATTGCTAAATTTCAAGTTTTATGAACTCATTGATTGATTTGCTGTCACAATTTTTATGTATTATGGGTATCATAACTTAATTGGTTCTATGGTTGATCGTTGGTTTTAATTTGTGAAATGTATGAATGCACAAACATTGGATTAACTTTCGATATGGGTTTCATGCTCTCAATAGTCATATCAACACTCATGTTGCTTGGTACATGCATGTTGTACCCACGATTTCACCTCACCTTGATGTCCCGTGCATTAATGAAACCTGTCATTATTCGAATTGGTGTTTGATACTGTTGGAGGGTTTTGGTATTCATTATGGGTAATGGCTCATATTTCTATGAGCCCTCTGGTTTTTTCATTTTCACCAACTCATTGTATCAAGCTATGGCAGTCTCCAATCTTCCTAGTTTTTGGGCCATTCTAGTTTGCACAGACCTTTCTCTACTACTCGTCTATTGGAAGCCAAAACCTACATCCTGTGATATCTTTTATGTCTATTTCATATTGGCCATGACCCCTGTGGTTCGAATCAAGCCAAATGGTTTCCAAGCCCTTCTTTCCCACGATGATGCTATAGATGACATGAAGGCTCACGGTTGGGATATTTTCCTTAGGAAATTTGAAGGCTACAACTTCATGGTCGTGCAGGACTTTGCATAGAAATTTGATGGTTTTAGGGCCAAGGTTGAGTATGTGCAATTGGAAGCAACAAAATATTTCATGGCCCGAGTGACAGGACTCCCACAAGAAGGCGATAAGTGGTTTAAAAATGACAAAATGGAAGATGTTCCATGGAGCTTATTCATGGTTTCTCGCAAGTCTACCTGCTTCCCTAAAGGTATTCCTATTGCCTTTCTGAAACCTAGATGGCACAGTCTCATTTTAATTCTGAAACAATTTGTCACATGTGAAGGCCAGTATGGTTTGGTCTTTTTATACCACATTCTGCCGCTTATGTTAGTCATAGGGTTTGAATTGAACATGTCGTTCTACCTATTAATGAGCCTATACAAAATTTCAAAATGCTTTAAGAGACAGAGCATGTTAATCCAAAGACTTGAATACAAAAACACCACAACAGATATACAAGAAAAATATGCAAAATCTCTTTTATTACTATCAAACCCTTGAGTTAGGGCAACACCATACAATGGATCCTATTATGGAAGGTATCCTCTCCCATTCACTTGCCTCTTTGAGGGGGCTTACTCCTAATAAGCTTCAGCTCCAAACATAATATTTCTCTTCATGTCCCATTACATTGCTTGAACCTCTTTATATAGTGCTATCATTACCTAAGAACATTCTAGAGGAGGAATCTTCTAGAAGTAGAACCTTCTAATAAGTTCTCTTACATTTATTATATCTAACTACCAATTTATTATATCTAACTACCATAGTGGGCCTTATTTAATAATATAGTGAACCTAGTCCACCTTACATTGAATGGACTCCACTATTATCACTATGGGCCCGCTTGGCCCCCACTACTACATCATTGGCTACCTAACATTCCATCCCCCTTATGAAAGTATTGTCCTCAATGCTTGATGTACAACCATATACCAGGGTCCCATGGATAATTGTGGACCATAATGCTAAAGAAGACTGGAGAACCAAGGTCCCATGTATAAAGGAAAGACACCATGTTGAAGTAGTCCAAGCACCATTTTAAGCCCGGGTCCCATGTCCAAGTGCTCATGTGAACTCCCCGTGGAATATTTTGGAACCCAATAACCAACTCAAAATGATGCTCCAAAGATTGACACCTGTCATGTGGATCCAAATAAGAAGATCCATCCACATAGTGGAAAATGATCGTAGCATAATATGGAAGGAATAGTACCACTATTGAATATGCAGGATAGACAATGGTAATAATCATTGGCTCTCGATTTGTCATATTGATGCTCTCTACAAAAGGTGGATTAGAGTCATCAAATAAAATATGAAAGTGGTTTTCATCCGAGAAATGACAACTTTCCATATACCAATCATCAAAATCGGCCTCAAAATCATACCAAGCATATATTTCTTGATTATATTCATCTCTGATGTCCGTCATAATAAATCTCTCCTACATTCTATCCAATGAATCTTGAATACTATGAAAACTATCATTGAGGCCATCTGCAAGGTCATGCAATCTAGCATCCAATGTGTCATACAATTGGGATTTGAATGCTTCAATAATTTGTAGAATTTATTTCAGGGTTTGAGAGGAAATAGCTATATGATCACCCTATGAACTCTTCGGTCCTGCATCCGTTATGAAAAACCCCCAAAAATAGAACAATAAGTTACAACAGAAAATCACGGTTTTTTTTGGAAAACCCCTAAAAAACTGTTGAATTTAAAATGCTCATAAATTCACTTCCCGGACTCTATTTTGACTGATTTGTTTTTTGAAATTGGGTGAAATTGTGAACTCAGATATGTAATTTTTTTGGGAAAATTCGGCCTCCAGCTGCTACAGAAATAAAAAAAATCGCGCCGCCGTTCACGGAAAAAACCCTGAAAAATTGTAGATTTTAAAACTTCAATATCTTGATTTTTCGGACTCTGTTTCAGACGATTTTTTATTTCAACTTGGGTTTTTTTATGAGAGGAACTCAACTATACAACCTGTTTCTATAAATTTCTCACAGAAATATTTCAAATATTTCTGGAATGACGCGACCCTCTCTTTTATTTTCCGAAAAAAAAAATCTACAAAAATAAAAAATATCTGCCCACAATGTCTGCCAAGGAAAGTGCTCTAATACCACTTGTTAAGATCCAAAGACCTGAATACAAAAACACCACAACAAATATACAATAAAAATATGCAAAATCTCGTTTATTACTATCAAATCCTTGAGATAGGGAAACACCATACAATGAATCCTATTATGGAAGGGATCCTCTCCTATTCACTTGCCTCTTCGAGGGGGCTTCCTCCTAATGAACTTCAACTCCAAAAACAATATTTCTCTTCATTTCCCATTGCATTGTTTGAACCTATTTATATTGTGCTATCATCACCTAAGAACATTCTTGAGGAAGAATCTTTTAGAAGTAGAACCTTCTAAGAAGTCCTCTTACATTTATTATATCTAACTACCAATTTATTATATCAAACTACCATAGTGGGACTTATTTAATAATATAGTGAACCTAGTCCACCTTACATTGAATGGCCTCCACTATTATCACTATGGACCCTCTGGGCCCCCACTACTACCTCTCTAGCTACCTAAAGGAGCATGAATTCTCTATCGAGCCTCTTTCATCACTAGCTCATAAAAGTCTTGTTGATCTCTCACCTATCATAAATCAGAGACAATTGGGAGAATTTACTGAGCCAAAATGGTTTTGCCCAGGAGGACAATACAATCAACCAAATTTTAAATGTAAACCCCAGTTTGGACAGTCTGATAGTTAGGTTTTTAATTCACTTGGTGGATGTGAATTTAATGAATCTATGCCTATTGTTTTGGAAACCCCCATGGATAAGGAATTACCATGTATGTTTTTTGCCCAGAAAATCTTTGGAACATGTAGTGGGAAAATTAAAAAAAAAATCTTCTCATGTGCCTGTGAATGAACCTAATCAGAACCATAATGATAAACTTATTAAAAGGAAAATTCATAAGGGTAAGAAACAACAGAGATCAGATTCGAATTTCAGGAATAAGAGGTCTGGTCGATTGATTTCTAGGATTTTAAGGAATCAGAAAAAGGATCATTTGAGATCAATCCTTACGGTCGAGGTCAATGATCAATGTTCAGATCAAGAGATAAATGATTTCCTGTCTCAGGAAGATTCGAACAACCAATGTCTCGGGAATGAAACTAATGCCCAAGTTGAACAGTATGACTTCGTGTCTATATTTACCCCGTGTCTGAAAGGCCAAGAAGGTTTCAATGGCATTAGTCACGATTTGAGTCAAGCCATAGGGAAGCACAAAATACTTGTTGTTGATTTCATTCCACATCGGTCTGCCATTGCACCAGTACATTGCGAAAGTTGCTTAGATTGGATAGAACGACATTACATGGATATTCCATTGTTACACGATCAAGTAAACGTCTAGTTTCTCCTAATTGTCTATTGGAACAAGAAAACCAAGATTTGAAAGCACACACAGAAAGGGAAAATAAAAAACCCAAGAGAGCCGATAATATAATCATAAAAAATACAACCAACTTCAAAGCCATCATAAATTCGGAACTGTCTGATCCTTCATTTGCTAATTTATAATGGTAAAAATAATTTTGTTTGATTTTATTACATTCTGTTATGAAAAATCGAAATAGGAAGATTTAATTTTTATTTCCTTGGTTAATAATAAGACTAGCTATAGAATCTATGATTCTGTAGCCAGTCTGTTCTCAATATTAGTTAGCATTATTTTCTAAATATCAATTTTTTTTTTCCATCTACAGGAAGTTAATGATTATGATGCTGATTACATGGAGAGAACATCTTGGATCATACACTCTATTGTTTAGTAGTTTCTTTCTTTCATGTAGATAAAACTTTTCTATTATTTTTGACAAATCAACTCATACATGAGTGGTTTCTAGTTTTACTATTTTTGTAATACTATCTATTTTGGGGGGATTGTACTCTATCTTACATGATAAGAGTATGTGAATCCTAAGCTAGTTTAAATATTGGTCACTCTTATTAGTGAAGACATCTTTTGTTGGGATACATTATGGACATATAAGTTTTGAAGACTAATATGGAGAAGTTGTTCATCACTTGGCTTTAGACCTGTGTGATGCTCACCCCATTATGTTTTCACCTCTATATTATGAAATTTTATTATGTTTGATGCAGATTTAGTATGGTTGTTGTATGGTATTTCATATTATTAAGAACTTTAATTATGTTTGTAATTTGTTGTTCCATATTACATGTGTGATCAATCTGCCATTCAAATATTATTGATTTATGCTTAATATTAAATGACGGATTAAATTAATGATTTGAATTGAGTTTCCTCTCTTTATAAGTATTGATTATCATAAGGTCATCAGATATCTATATTTATCATTCTATTGTTATATTCTTGTTCCAAAGCATCTTTGAATTTGTTTTGGGAGTATTAGCATCATTCTGTTATAGGTTTCTCTCATAAGCAGGACAGTCATGAGCTTGAATTGCACAGAAAGATAAATTCAACTTAGTCGATTAGTTACAGGTTAGTTTACTTGTTGTTTAGTTAAATCATTTATTAATGAAATAAGAACAACTTGAATTAGATTTTGCTGTTTATCTATTCTTATTTCAATTGTATTTGATTAACATTCTTTAGTTATTTTTTTAGATTTTAAATAATAAATAGAAAACATAAAAATGTACATGTGTTTTCTTTATCTCTTCTATAAACACTTCCAAAAACATCTATTTCGCAAGATATCCTGTAAATATTGCAAGTTGTGTATACAAAATTCATAATCATATGCACATATCCATGTTTTATTTTGACACTTGTAAATTATTGAAGTTATATTCTTAGTATCATAGCTTTATATATTAGTTTCATTTCTTTTATTATTTTTAGGACTTTAGTTGACCAACAGAGCCATTAAACCCATCGAGTCATTTCATTTCAAATAGTTTGGGTTATTTAGACAACCTCGATCCGGATTTGACCTTCTAGTTGACGGTGTGTCAATTATGCCCGTCAACAAATGGCGTTAGAAGGAGGGCCTGGATTTAATTGATGGCATGTGGAGGTCACAAGACTCCTCCCCCAGATACTCGCACTCCTGTCATAACACATAATCACTCAGACAATAACGTTACACTTGAAACAACAAATACCTCAAATGATAACCCTGATATCCCCTTTGAACTAGTGACACCAGTTCCTCAAGGGATTGACGTCCAAGAAATTTTCCGCTAGTCACTAATAATAACTCATAGTGCCTTATCCAATATCATACAACATAATAGGCCACTTAATCAACCCCTTGATTTAATGGATATCCAAGAAAAAATTCAAGGCACTGATTTTCCCGAAGACCCTTTAGGTGGAAACAATGCTAATCCCACTGAAACGTTTATCCCGGGAGCTAGAGGATCTGGTATCCCACCATCCCCACCTAGTTCTTCTCGATCTTCTTCAGGAAGAGAGTCTTTAGACAAAGGAAGTTCTTCATCTGAACCATCTTAGCCTTCGACACCACCAACTCCCATGGAAAACCAAAATAATCCTGCCAGACCCTGGCTCGATCAAGATGTCGTGGCCTTACCTGGACCCCAACACCCATTACTTAAACATTCAGAGAAATGGCTGCCTAAATTTGATCCATATTTGAAGCAATCAACTGAGGATCACATCAAGAAATTTATGTTAGCCATTAGACTCCGTAGTGTTTAACACGAGGATGTAGTATGAATATTATTTCCTTACACTTTTGAGGGAAATTCCTCCACATGATATTTCTCTCAACAACCCCAGACCATCGTCTCTTGGGACAAGTTCGAAACTTGTTTTCTAGAAAAATTTGGAGATGATAAATCTCCGGAAGTCTTGGTTATGGAACTCTCCAGTTTAAAAATGAACCTTAAAGAAAAAGTGAAAGAATTTAACCAAATATTTCTTACATTAAAAAACAAAATCTCTACAGATTCAATGCCCATAGAAAGTTTAATCATTGCATATTATGCTAAGGCCTTGCACAATAACATAGCCATATGGGTTAAAAGGTCCAAGAAGAACACGTTGTTAGAAGCCTTTGAAGAGGAAAGCCAAATCGATAAAGATATATTAATCTTAAAAGATAATATGAATAGTGAAGCTGAAACAACTTCATCCTCTAAAAATAAAATAGAAATTCTCACGAGGCCTCCTCAAACAAAAAACCGATAAGAAACTTTAGACTTGGAGAGCTTGCATAAATCTTTCCAGAAACTGTCCAATTAGGTCATTGAGTTGAAAATATCAGCTGAGGAGGCATCCAAAAGCATATGGAGTTTCAAACCTCCTTTTAGGAAACATTTTCCTCCAAACCGGTCAAACCCGATCACAAAAGGTCTAAATTTCGAAAGTTTACAGTTTGCTTTGTAGACCATCTTAGAAGCACATGATAATTTTGTTTCCGTTCCTCTTGAAAATTCTGATGATATAGATGAGGAATAGGTACCAGAAGAGGAGGGCTCATCTTCTCCTGGTTTTGGTCACTTCTTAGACAATATATTCCAAGCAAGTTTTGAAACTGTCCACCCCTACAATACAAGATGCAAAACAAAAAACAAACCTCCTCCCAAAGTAAGTAAAAATGTGTTTCCAAAACAGTCAAAGCAAATTGAAATTAAAAAAATCCCAGCAGCCCCAGTTTTAGAATATGATTTAATCGATGATATAAAAAAATTGAGGGATAATATTATGTTTTTGAACTGCTGAAATGTCCTCTTATTTTGCAGAAAATGATTCAAAGCATCGCTGAAAATAGTAAAAAGAACGATCTTAGAAGCAAAAACTCTGCAGAAATTGATTGAAATATAGCTAAAAATGTCCCAACTAAAAAGACATATGAACCTCAAGACAAAAGGGACTTAGCAGAAAAAAAGGTAGCAAATTTAAATAAAACTATTTTAGAGACAACAACAAAAAATCAGCAGAATTATGTTGTTCCCACACGGAAAGATGTCCCACCTTTTTTATTAACCTTTCAAATTTTTAATAGGAATGTACATAATTGCATGGTTGAATCCAGTGCATCATCAAATGTGACGCCTCTATCTGTGTGCCAAAAAATTAATGCAGAAGTACAACCTTCTAATCTTAAAATTATTCAGCTAGATCAAGCGAATGTTAAAGTGATCGGTGAGCTTAAGAATGTTCTAATTGGATTATTATCCAATCCTAAAGTTCATCAGATAATTGATATTATCGTTGTTGATATTCGTGAAGTTTATGGTCTATTTTTAAGTAGAGATTGGTCAGAAAAGCTGCATGGTTATTTCGCTATAGACTGATCTCACTTGTGGTTGCCTGAAAATGGACAACCCAACAAAATCAGGATAAACAGAGAACGTTACCTTAAGCATACCGTGACAGATCTGAATGATACAAATGAGCCTTTCGTTACATCCACAAATTCATTTGAAACACAGGGAATGAATACCTTTTTTGGTAATTTCATGATTGAAATCTCTTCTATCACTGATCCAGGGCAACAATATGAAGTTACAACCTATACTCAGACCCCATCTTTGCCAAATATACCAAGTACTGCTAATGACACACATATCTAGTCCTTATATTTTGATGAATCCAAATCCAAATAAGGAGTAGGTGCTGGCTGTGTATTCATCGATCCTATAGCTAATAAGACTTTTACTGCTTGCCAGTTAGAGTTTGAATGTACTAATAACATGACCGAGTACAAATAAATTCTACAAGGACTTAGGAAAACACTAGATATGGACGTGAAAAATTTGATAGTATTTGGTGATTCAGAAACTGTGGTCAAGCAGGTAAGAAACCCCATACACTATTTGTCACTGCATCTGAAAAGCTACCAAACCGAGGTATGGAGTCTAATGCATAAATTTTTAGCATTTAATATAAATTCCATTCCTAGGATGAGTAATTCAGAAGTTGATTTATTGGCCAATGTTGCTTCTAGACTGTTTCCCGATAAAGGTCTTTCCCCTAATGCATTTTTGATCGAATTGTTGTTCAATCCATTGATTCCAGATAACATCAAAAATTGGGGAGTATTCGACGATGACCAACATCTCATCAACTTTCTGCATATGGAAGACACCTTCCAAGATGCAGTCATTGATGAAGGCACTGATGCCGAGAATCTCTAAAACTTCACAGTAATATCTGATCCTCGATCTCCTGAATCGACATCCGAGCTCATAAACTTTATCCCCAGATCTATTGTCAGATTAGAGAAATTTTATGACTTGCATGAAAAATTTAGAGGGGCAATCAATTGTAAAAATAACAATTCCTCTTTGATCTATGAAACGGTTAATTTAGGAACAGAAGATAATCCTCAAAATATTAATCTGGGAAATGGATGTTCCGATCAAGAAAAATCCTCCTTTATAAAGTTATTTAAAGAATTTAAAGATGTATTTTCCTAGACATATAATGACTTGAAAACATTTGATCCAAACATCATACAACATGTAATCCCTATGAAGCCCCAGACTCAACCTTTTCAACAGAAATTGAGGAAAATGCATCCTAAATTGGAACCCACTGTTAAAAATGAACTAAACAAATTACTAAATGAAAAGATAATTTTCTCAGTTAGGCACACTCAATGCGTGTCTAATTTAGTCTCTATAAGGAAGAAAAGTTGTGAAATTCGACTTTGTGTCGACTTTCGAAACTTAAACCGAGCATCTGATAAAGACAAATACCTGTTCATCTAATGGAACAAATTCTACAACAGGTGTCTGGTTTCGAAAGACTATCTCTGTTAGATGGATTTTTGAGATACAACCAGGTCCTTATGTCTCCTTTGGACTAGGTTAAAACCACCTTTCGTACCCCATGGGGTACTTATGCCTACAAGAAAATGCCTTTTGGGCTGATAAAGCCAATGCTACTTTCCAGAGAGCAATGGATATTGCTTTCTATGGCCTCATTAACCAGCCAATGGTGGTCTATCTTGATGATGTCACCGTCTTTTCTAAAAACAATAAAGACCACTTGTCTCACCTTAGGGTTGTTCTGGAACGATGTCGCAAGTTCGACATATCTCTCAACCCTAAGAAATCAGTCTTTGCAGTAGAGAAAGGTAAACTACTTGGGTTTATAGTGTCTAAAGAAGGAATGAGTATTGACCCTAAAAGAACCAAATCCATTGCTAAACTTCCCCCTCCTTCTTCCAAAAAGGCCATGCAATCCTTTTTGGGCAAGACTAATTTTGTCAGAAGATTTGTCCTGAGTTTCTTAGAAATGGTTAGACCGTTACAAAATTTAATTAAAAAAGATGTTTTGTACCATTGGGGACCTCAAGAAAGTCAGGCTTTCAATTCAATTAGAAAAGCGATAATAGAATACCCTTCCTTGACGAGTCTCGATTTTTCTCAGGATTTCACTCTTTACACTTTTGCATCTGATCGATCTTATGTTGCTATACTTACACAGAAAAATGTTGAAAGCAATGAGATACCCATTGCCTTCATGAGCTCATCCTTTAAAGGAGCAAAACTTAATCACCTAGCAGTATATCAACAAACATATTCTGTTTTCAAAGCAGTGAAACACTTCCGGTCTTACTTGTTGAAATCCAGAACCAAATTTATTGTTCCTTGCCCTGTTGTGAGAAACATGTTAGTAAAAAAAGAGCTGGGTGAGAAAAGGGCAAATTGGATGACTTCACTACAGGAATATAACCTTGAAATAACTCATGCACAAGTTTTTATAGGTCAAGTCCTGTGTAAACTAGTGGCTGATTCAGTTGAAGAACAAGAAAGTCAAGTAAACACCTCAATTGTAAATCAACATAACGAAAAAAGATCAGCTATGCACAACGTACCCCCAATTCTTGGTATGAGAAAATTAGATTTTATCTAACACATGGATCTGCTCCCTGCAATATTGATCCCCAAAACAAAAGATAACTTAGGCTTAAATTTGCATCTTTCCAGTTAATCAATGATATATTATTTCGAAATAACTTTGATGGTGTTTTTCTGCGTTGTTTAGAAAAGGAGGAATCTGAAAGAGTGCCGGCTGAACTTCATGTAGGTGAAGCCGGTGGTCACTTCGGTGGAGATACCACTTCCCACAAAGTGATAAGGGTTGGATACTATTGGCCTAGCTTGTTTAAATATGCCCATACGTTGTCCCACAAATGCATAATCTACCAAAAGGCTACAAGATGAGTGAAAAAGGCAACTTTCCCTTTGCAAACTATTATTGTAGACATACCTTTTTAGCAATGGGGCCTAGACATCATAGGACCAGTTAATACCTCTTCTTCATAGCAGCACAAGTATATCCTTACAACAACAGACTATTTTACAAGATGGTGTGAAGCTGTACCTTTAAAAGCAGTCAACACCAACCATGTAGTGTCTTTTCTAAATTCCCATATCATCACTCGATTCCGCATTCCTAAATGTTTGGTTTTTGATAATGCCTCTTATTTTTCGTCCCTTGATATGAATGTTTTTTCTCTAGAAAAAGGGATCAAACTGAAGTATTCTGATACCTATTACCCTCAATGGAATGGCCTCGTAGAATTGATGAATAAGCATTTAATCGATATTATTAAAAGGACAGCTGTAGAAAATCACAAGAATTGGCACAATGCACTGTATAATGCACTTTGGGCTGATAGGGTAACTCCAAAAGATTTTGTTGATAACTCCACTTTCTTCCTCGTCTACGAAAGAGAATCCATTATCCCCCCACATGTATTACTTCATTCTCTGTAGTTATCACAAAAAGTTCAAGAAGAAGAGTGTCCTCCTCTAGAAAAATGAATAAATGCTTTGTTAAAACTAGAAGAGGTGAGAACACAAGCTAAACACAAACTTGATCAACACCAACAAATTGTGAAGAGATGGTTTGATGAAAATTATTCTTCTAATAGGAATTTTTATGTTGGAGATTTGGTTCTCAAGTGGTATAAATCCCACGAGGGTAAGGGGGAACACAACAAGTTCCAAAACCTGTGGCCGGGACCATTTGTAATTTCTGAAAAATTGGGTCCCAACTCTGTCCGTCTGCATAATTTGGAGGGACAACCAAACACTTTCCTAGTGAATGGCCAGGCTCTCAAGATGTATTTCACCTGATGGTTTCTGATACACCCTCTTGTAAATATTGATTTTGGTTCTTTTCATTTTTCTTGATATTAATTTTTTTTCTAAATAATTATGTCTAAGTCACCATTTCATTTGTGGAAGGGAAGCACCTAGGCAGTAACTGATAAAATCAGATCAATAGAAGTAAGTTTCTGTTCAAATTAGTGTTTCTGGTTTCTCATTGAAATTACAAGAAGACATAATTATCATTAACAAACTTCTAACGCTGTCCCTGTTTTAAGGAAAAAAAATCAACTATACCTTCCCATCCTCGAGATGGTTTCTTAACAAAAATCTAAGTGTCCAAATCATGATGACGATCATCAAAACAAAAGAATAATTTGAAAATGATCAAAATTTTCATTCCGAACTATTGAGACTTTCAGTATCACCCCGACCTCTTGAACATCATGAAGTTCAGAAAATTATAAACAAATTCTAGAGGGTTGAAAAGAACTGTAATGTGTGGGAAGTGTTTGTAAACCCATCGGGACACTGAATAGGTCTAGTGGTAGTGGGAAAATGCATGCATGATAACAAGGTAACTTCGCCAGGGTACTGAACAAGCCTACTAGCAACGAAGCAATGTCAGGCTTAAGAATATCCTCAAGTACATATTTTAATTTGATCAAGTGTGGAAATGTTATTTATCATGAATGAATGACTCTTGGACATGATAGAGGTACTAGAGTGGGTTAAATGACATCCCTTTCGAGGCTATGGATGCGTACTGAAAGTAGTGGCCCTGTCAACAATATCGAAGTCAACGACATAAACATCGCTATACTCATAATCCAAATTAGATGCCAGATTACATTTTTTAGACATAAATACATATGATGCTAAGCTGTGTTATTTTCTAAGTTATTATCGAAATGCTTGACCTACTTTTAACTGTTTCTAAAAATTTATTTCATTTGAGCCTCTGACATAAATTTTCTGGTGATGCAGAGATAACTGCTTCGCCCAATATATCACCATTGTTGGCAGCCACCAATTTTGTTGATTTTTATCACAATTGACATCACCACAAAGATATGATATCTTTCTGTAGCTGCCACCTCTTTCAAATTATAAACATTCATGTTTTTGCGCTTCAAGGCGATGATTTGGTTAAACTTATCTTATTGAGCTTTTCGTTTGAATTTTCATTTGTTTTTTTTTTTAATTCATGAATGTAAGAATGAATTTAAATAAAAATTTGGTTTGGGCTTTATAGCTTCACTTTGAAGGAACCCATATATTGCGAAGTTTCAAGTTTTATGAACTCATTGATTGATTTGCTATCACAATTTTTATGTATTATGGGTATCATGACTTAATTGGTTCTATGGTTGATCGTTGGTTTTAATTTGTGAAATGTATGAATGAAAAAACATTGGATTAACTTTCGATATGGGTTTCATGCTCTCAACAATCATATCAACACTCATGTCGCTTGGTACAGGCATGCTGTACCCACGATTTCACCTCACCTTGTTGTCCTGCGCATTAATGAAACCATTCATTATTCGAATTGGTGTTTGATACTGTTGGAGGGTTTTGGTGTTCATTATGGGTAATGGCTCATAGTTCTATGAGCCCTCTAGTTTTTTTTTTCACCAACTCATTGTATCAAGCTATGGCAGTCTCCAAACTTCCTAATTTTTGACCCATTCTAGTTTGCACAAACCTTTCTATGATACTAGTCTACTGGAAGCCAAAACCTACCTCCTGTGATATCTTTTAAGTCTAATTCACTGTGGCCATGGCCCCTGTGGTTTGAATTGAGCCGAATGGTTTCCAAGCCCTTCTTTCCCACGATGACACCATAGATGACCTGAAGGCTCACGGTTGGGATATTTTCCTTAGGAAAGTTGAAGGCTACAACCTCGCAGTCGCACAGGCCTTTGCACAAATGTTTGATGGTTTTAGGGCCAAGGTCAGAGATGTGCAATTGAAAGTAACAAAATGTTTCATGGCCTTGGCCACATGACTCTCGCAGGAAGGCGAGAAGTGGTTTAAAAATTCCAAAATGAAATATGTGCCATGGAGCTTATTCATGGTTTCTCGTGAGTCTACTTGCTTCCCTAAAGGTATTCCTATTGCCTTTCTAAAACCTAGATGGAACAATCTCATTTTAATTCTAAAACAATTTGTCACATGTAAAGGCCAGTATGGTTTCGTCTTTTTATACCACATTTGGCTACTTATGTTATTCATAGGGTTTTAATTGAACATGACATTCTGCCTATTAATGAGCCTATACAAAATTTTGAAATTCTTTAAGAGACAGAGCATGAATTCTCTATCGAGCCTCTTTCATCACAGGCTCATAAAAATAATGTTTATCTTTCACCTATCACAAATGGGAGAAAATTGGGAGAAATTCTTGAGCCGAAATGGTTTTTCCCATGCCGACAATACAATCAACCTGCCTTTAAATGTAAACCCCAATTTGGATAATCCAGTGACCGATAGTCACTGTTTTAATTCACTTGGTGGCTGTGAATTTAATGAATCTGTGTCTATTGTTTTGGAAACCCCCATGGTTAAGATATTACCATGTATGTTTTTTTCCAAAAAATATTTGGAACAGGTAGTGGGAAAATTAAAAGAAAAATATCCTCCTGTGCCTGTGAATGAACCTAATCAGAACCATAATGATAAACTTATTAAAAGGAAAATTCGTAAGGGTAACACATAACAGAGCTCAGATTCAAATTTTAGGAATAAGAGGTCTGGTCGATTGATTTCTAGGATTTTAAGGAATCGAAAAAAGGATCATTTGAGCTTGATCCTTACGATCGAGGTCAATGATTAATGTTTAGATCAAGAGATAAATGATTTCCTGGCTCAGGAAGATCCAGACAACCAATGTCTCAGGAATGAAACTAATTCCCAAGTTGAACAATATGACTTCGTGTCTAGATTTCCCCATGTTTGAAAGGCCAGGAAGGTTTTGATGGTGTTAGTCACGACTTGAGTCAAGCCACAGGGAAGCACGAAATACCCGCTACTGATTTCATTCCACATCGGTCTTCCATTGCACCAGTACATTGTGACAGTTTCTTAGATTGGATAGAACGCTATTATAGGGATATTTCGTTGTTACAGGCTCAAGTAAAACGTCTAGATTCTTGGAATTATCTATTGGAACAAGAGAACCAAAAGTTGAAATAACACAAAAAAAGGAAAAATAAAAGACCCAAGAGAGCTGGTAATATAATCATAAAAAATACAACCAAATTCAAAGCCATCATAAATTCAGAAATGTCCGATCCTTCATTTGTTAATTTCTAGTGGTAAAAATGATTTCATTTGATTTTATTACATTCTGTTATGAAAAATCAAAATAGGAAGATTTAATTCTTATTTCCTTGGTTAATAATAAGACTAGATACAAAATCTATGATTATGTAGCTAGTCTCTTCTCAATATTAGTTAGCATTATTTTCTAAATATCAAATTTGTTTTTCCATCTACAAGAAGTTGATGATTATGATGTTGATTACATGGAGAGAACATCTTGGATCATACACTCTATTATTCAGTAGTTTCTTTCTTTTATGTAGATAAAACTTTGCTATTTTTTTTGACAAACCAACTCATACAGGAGTGGTTTCTAGTTTTACTATTTTTGTAATACTATCTATTTTTTGGGGATTGTACTCTATCTTGCATGATAAGAGTATGTGAATCCTAAGCTAGTTTAAATATTGGTCACTCTTAGTAGTGAAGACATTTTTTGTTGGGATACATTATGGACATATAATTTTTGAAGACTAATATGGAGAAGTTGTTCATTACTTGACTTTAGACCCATGTGACGCTAACCCCATTATGTTTTCTCCTCTATCTTATGAAATGTTATTATGTTTGATGCAAATTTAGTCTGGTTATCGTATGGTATTTCATATTATTAAGCACTTTAATTATGTTTGTAATTTGTTGTTCCATATTACATCTGTGATCAATCTTCCATTCAAATATTGTTGATTTATGTTGGATATTAAATGACGTATTACATTAATGATTTGAATTGAGTTTCTTCTCTTTATAAGTATTGATTATATTAAGGTCATCTGATCTATATATTTATTATTCTGTTGTTATATTCTTGTTCCAAAGCACCTTTGAATTTGTTCTGGGAGTATTAGAACCATTCTATTACAGGTTTCCCTCATAAGCAGGACAATCAGGAGCTTGAATTACACATAAAGATAAATTCAACTTAGTTGATTAGTTACAGGTTAGTTTACTTTTTATTTAGTTAAATCGTTTATTAATGAAATAAGAACGCCTTGAATTAGCTTTGACTGTTTATTTGTTCTTATTTCAATTGTAGTTGATTTGCATTCTTTAGTTCCTTTTTTAGATTTTAAATATTAAACAGAAAACAAAAAAACTGTATGTGCTTTCTTTATCTCTTTTATAAACACTTCCAAAAACATCTATTTCGCAATATATCCCATAAATCTTGCAAGTTGTATATACATTGTTCATAATCATATGCACACATCCATGTTTTATTTTGACACTTGTAAATTATTCAAGTTATATTTTTAGTATCATAGCTTTATAGATTAGTTTCATTTCTTTTATTATTTTTAGGAATTTAGTTGGCCATCAGAGCCATTAAACCCGTCGATTCATTTCATTTCAAACGACTTGGGTTATTTAGACAACCCCGGTTTGGATTTGACCTTCTAGTTGATGATGTGTCAATTACACCCATCAACATTAACATACATCATTATCAAATACTATGTTAAAATATTTGGCCATAATTTCTATCATTTATGTCCATTTCAATCACTTTTTAAAAAACTACATTGTTTTTTATGTATTTTATTTACTAAGTGTTCATTGTGCGACTATAAACCGGTGTGGAGATGCAAAGGCCATTTGTGTGCAGGATAAATGTCTATGCTGAAGATGTATTTTATTTACTAAGTGTTTGTTTTGCAGGGATATACCTGTGTGGAAACTATATATGTGCGAAAGAAATTCATTTTTTTGCAGTATGTAAATTAAATTATTGTCAATTGATTAACATGATTTTCTTATCACACATACAATTGTTGCTTTTCATGGATTTGCAACTTGTTACATATACAATACATATGGATTGAGAGGAGTTGTGCAACATGAGTGTCCAGTTATGATTAAAAAATGGTTCAAAGTGTCCATTGAAAGAAATAGAGGGACTTCTAGTTCGATAGGGACCCATGGCTGAACATGGACCCCTAGTTTGACAAGGAACCATAGTCAAGCAACACCAAATAATCATGCAAGGGATTTTAGTGAAAGAAGGCTATCTAGTCATTATAGAAGGATTTCAAATTCATATAGATCTATCCGGGAAGGATATCAAGGGATATATGTTTATATTCATATGTTAAATTGTGTGCATACTTGCATATTTTTGTTGTTTTCATAAGTTCTGAAATTGATAAAATTCGTCATACTTGATAACAAAAAATTCGGATGCATCATTCAATAGATCATTAACATAAACAAAATTGCAAGAGAGAGAACAACCGTTTGTAGGTGGTGCTTGAGTTGATCCATTGCATGATGGATCAATGCAATCTTTTGCTAGTGATGATTTTGGGGCAAGCTGTTTTGGGAAATTTGAACACACATGTACCCTTGTTGCATAATTATAGGATACTTTTGGTCTTGTGGTGTACTTGGAAGGAATTTCGTGTTTGAACATTAAAAATGAAAAAATGGTGATGTGAGCATGTGACACAAAATTTAGTTATGAAAATGAAAATTAAATGAATATGAAGTTTGACAGCTAGGAGATAGAATAAGATAGACAATTGGTAGAATGATTATGAGGGTAGGAAAAATCAAAGATGAGCATTGGTTTGTTGCATTATGAGAATAGAGACGAATGGTGGTAGAAATTTAAAGGGGCAAGAGAGGATTTATTTTAATATGTTTTCTCATTAACTATGTTTTACATTGTTATATTAAGTTTCACTATTCATATCTTGTGTCGAGAATTATACACACTTTGCTTCCTGCAATTTTAACATGCATACACTTTTCATTGGTTCCGACCCATTCTAACATCCAAACATTTTACATTGCTTCTTGCATATGCTAACCTCCCCATTGAACATTTCACTTATTTACATGTATCACCGCATTTGCTAACCTCCCCATCGAACACTTCACTTATTTACTAAGTTTTATTCTACATTGAACACTTTAGATTTCAATTATGAGTCTCCAATTATTCCATGCAAATGCTTTAGGTTGTCCAATGAAATAAATAAAGGAACCCCTATTCTGATATGAAGTCTCGACTGTACAAGAACCCCTATTTTGTCAGGGACCTCTAATTTGACAGGGAACCCTAGTCACGAGGGCTTCACCTTATTGACCACTATCTTATCACGTTCATTAAGAAAGGGGGGTTTTTAAATTACGAAAAATTGAGACAATATATAGTAGGTAATGGGGGGGAATGTAGGGTATGATGGGGTTTATAGGTATTGGGGGGTATAAAAGGGGTATATGGTAAAAATAAAGAATATCTAGTAAAAATAAGGGTATTTTGTTAGAAAAAGGTATTGGGAAGGAGGTTAAACAAAATGATTCAAGGAGGTATTTATCAATATTTAGTGAAATTAGGGGTATTTTTTAATATCCCATGAACAAACATGCTATGTCACAGGTTGATTGAGTGGAGACCCTGTGACCTGGTCAATCTAGAATACTGTTAAATTCATCTAGATATATTTAGAATGGAGATCACAACCATTTGCAACTAGTGCTCAATTTTATCCATTGCATGATGGATCAATGCAATATTTTTCTAGTGATGAATTTGGGACAAGTTTTTTTGGGGCAATTTGAACATACAAATGAGAGAAAATGATATTTGTGCAAAGAACGAAAAACCGTCAAAAAAATTCACAGCTAATGGACTCATGGGGACAATGGTGACCAAGGAGAAGGAGGTAGGTAGGTATTTATATAAAACTAACAATGTTATAACAAAATGCCTAAGTACATTAGGTAATCGACATTAAATATAGATCATAAAATCACCATGCACAAATTTTTCAAAAAATAAATAAATCAGAGAGATCAGATTGCTTCAAGACCAAATGCATTTACTTTGTACCAAACCTAAATCAATACCCTAGTGAATTTGATTTTCACCAGCCATAAATTACTGTATGTTTCTTCTAAATCCAAGAAAAATCAATGTCCCAAATGTTACTAGTCCTTCCTCCATATTACCTAGCTTGTGACAACAAAGTGAGGAACTATCGCAAATGCAGACGTGCATAAGCATAACAGATCGTGAACATGTATTTCCTCCACAAAATCGTCAAAAATAGATCACGTGTTTATTATTCCCACCATGTCCCTATGCCCAATGCCAATGCACACAACCAATACGTACGCACATTCAAAAAAGAAGATGACAACAAATTTTTGTGTAGAACCACGGTGCAGATATGCAAGTGCCAATGTGAAAAAGGAACACAATGAAAGTATGCCGGATAAATGGTAATAATTGTGTTCATAGGAATTGAAAACAAACGAATTTTCCACTATATCGAGACACAAAATTGTACAAAGCATGATATACACAACTGTGTGGGATGCACGCAAATTGTCAAAGAAAATGAAACATATGACAGTTACAGTTGCATATGAAAATATCAATACCTATGCATTTGTGCATAACACAGACCTATATCTTCCATACTACCACATTTCTTACGAGTATGACAATTACAAAGGAAATACCTAGTCTATTCTCAATACTTATGTAGTGAATCTATATAAGTGACTGGACCATAGTGGATTGCCACATTTATGTGTTTCCAATACTTTTTCCCAACGCTTTAGAATGCATTGAAACAACAAGAAAAAATTGATTACCAGAAGCCATAACTTCCACAATTGGGGATTTTACAGAAGTCGGTTCGCACATGGCACCCATAGAAGCATCATTTAGTCTATTATCAACACTTGTAGGAAAAAATCATAGAAATCATTGCACAAGCCTGACAAACTTCTAATACTTCAAACAATTTCTAAAGGATGCTCTATTTGCAACCTATTGAAGAAAGAAAAACTTGCATGTTAATTGATTTGGTATATATGCAAATCTAGGATTGGTAGCAATGTAGAGCAAGAAAAGTTATTATAGTTTCTATATGTTCACAGTTCTATTTGATTGGTGATCGCCTACAAGTTATTGAACTGGGATATAGAAATATAAATTGTTTATC
The DNA here is from genome assembly GCA_032191745.1 of Picea mariana. NCBI lineage: Eukaryota > Viridiplantae > Streptophyta > Pinopsida > Pinales > Pinaceae > Picea > Picea mariana. The sequence continues at coordinate 14,787 of JASDQU010011169.1, read as the reverse complement.
TAGAAATCCTGGAAGCTATCTTATCTTGTGTCCAAGGGTTTAAAATTCATTGGAACAATAGAAGAAAATGATTGATTGAAGTAGATGGAAAGAACAATATGTAAACTGATATGTTATGCTCAGAGACAACTGCAAAAAAATAACCCGTATGGAAAGCTTGTATGGTTCATGCAGTTTGTAAGAATTGAATTGAAGCTAGAAACTTTTGTACAACATCTGAAGTATATAAATCTTAGTGAAATAGTTCAACTGACTATCTGCAAATAGTTTAACTGTAAAAATTCAATACAAGGAAAACACAATGTTAACAACTAGTAGTAAAAACTTTGGATCCAAACTGCATAGATAATACAAATGTTATTTCCCATATGATAACTACATAGACAACATATATATACAATGTATATATTATATGCATTTGCATTTAGACCAATTTAACAAACAATTTAATTATTGTTCTACTTTGTGTCCAAATAAATGGAAAACAATACATAGAACTCATTGCAGATGCAACACACCAATTTTTTTGTTTACTATCTATGTGACATGTGGAGCCACCCTATATTGTTCAATGTAAATTTTCCATGCACTCGAAAATCACATGGCATATAAAAAACAATTTTTTTTTTTGCAAACATATTTCATATCACATTTTTCTCAAGCCAAAAAGCAGATCATGTGCAAGAGAATTGCAAATTGCATAGACAGGTTGAAATGGAGTGGAATATGCAGTTACTAGTATCAATGTACCTTGAACATGTTTGGACCTGTTTACATAGTACAAAGTTCAATAATTTAAATCACACACACACACACATATATTTGTGTGTATGTTTTTAAATAATCTTGTATACAAAATTTGTGTATAGACTCGTGAATCTATAATTACAACTTCTGTTGACGTAGCTAGTATTTCTAAATATTTGACTGCTTCTCTTGTCAGTTGCGCCATAACTGTCCATTGTGTTGTGCGCAAGACATTTTGTTTTTCATCTTGTGTCCTAGTTATATTTTTAATTGTTCATATGTCTCAAACATTTGCACATGATATATAAAATATTGTAACCCTGATATAATTTTACTTGAGATATATTATCATAGAGGCGATAAAGTGTTGACCATGGAAAATCATGTGATTTCCTTGTCATTTTGTTTGATTGTTCATGTCCTCTATCCAGAAAATATTCAGACTTGCAGAGATGCATAGTCATATAACAATCATGCCAAATAAGAAGTATGAAGAACAATTTGGATACTTTTTTTGGCCAACTGCACAATTTACACTCCAGTATACATACATTTCCAATTGTTACTATTGCACATCGATAATTGCTTCACATGTCAATGTTTCTGTTTCACTTGGAACTGCAACATTCATTGATTCGATTCCAGGTATTGCTACTTTACTTCAACCGAGCATATAAATTTCCAAATTGCATAGCTTCCTAATCCTATCAATTTGTGGTGTATAAAACATAGATCCTATAGATTTATGCCTATGTATTGATTGCTATCATGTTGCTTAGACATAAAAAGATAACTTATGGATTGAAAACTGACAAACCTATACTTTGACGAATCTAGGTTGAATTTACTATCAAGTATTAAATAAATGCACGAGCCAATGAGGTATAGTACCATATTACTGTTGGGCCCCAACAACTCCCCCTATATTTTTACAAAATTTAAACGGCCCCTATTAGAAACTTGATAATTATAATGAGCTACATAATCAACCTTTTCAAATAGTTCCATTCCTTGGCTTTCTTTGAGACAAACTTAAGACATTCACTTTAGTATGATACATTTATTACAAGAGTATATGTCAAAAGTTAGAAACGAGCATAAAAATCTCAATTTAAACAAAAACGTTAATTTTTATCAAATGTTTACTTTCATTAAATTATGATTATGTGTTCATTCTTTTGCTCATTAGAAAGTTTGACTATTTTGAATAATGTGTTCAATACGTCATCAAATAATATCTTGGTTGGTTTCTCATTTTCATTAAATCATTTGGTGATGTTAATTAATTAAATTCTTTTTTCATTTTGCATCTCATTTCAAAATTATAATAATCAAAGAATTATCTATCATTTGTTTGATTTTGTAAAAAATTAAAATTAATATTTTTTCTCCATTAACTTGAAGCTTCTAGATCATATTTGAAAACAAATTATAAATACTGTTTGTTTATAAGTTATAGTTAGTTTAAATTCATTTTTTATTTTTCTGGATTTTGTTTTATTCACAATTTTTAGGTTATTAATTTAGGTTTCTTTTTGTTTCACAGGTTTCCATTATCAAATATTTGATACGGATCTGATCATAGCTTGATTTTATTATCCAAATAAATTCAAAATGATTGATCCAAAAATAATTTTGGATTGCTACAAATAATTTTATGAGCAACAACAGATAAAATTTGGAAAGGCGTCAAGATCAGAAAGACGATTTTGCAAAACTGATTATAGCCAAACCGTGAGGAATTTGAAGAAACGGTTGAAAACCCATAACCAAAATGGACCCATTTACCTTACGCGTAGAGATTTTCCCAAACAAAGTCACTATTTGAGAGGTATTTGGGTCTTTTTTAGAGGCTAATTTTAGGTGGCGGAAATTAATAGTGACGCCCAGACTATGCATTCATTTTATAAATATATGAGAAAGATCAGAGCCAGGAGGATCAAAGAATTGGAGAGGAGGATTTTAATCCTTTCTCTTTTGCATATTATTTCTTTTGTAAACTTTTTATTTCTTTTCAAATGGAGTAATGGATGGATGGAATCTTTGGGAGAATAGACGAGTATTTTCAAAGAAGAATATGGAATTCCAGGTTGCTTAATGGCTTTTGTCCCGTGAGTAAAATGGTTTTATTTTTATTATAATATATTCATATTCTTTGAATAATTGATTATGCATTGATTTAAATAGCTTTAGTTTTTTTTATCAATACATGGTTAATTATTATCATTTATGTATTAATTTTTCCAATCTTTAACGTCTATTATCCAAAAAAATTCTTCGAGGACTACATAATGGACAAATGATTCCAAAAACTTAATAGAACGACATATATGCATTTTGGCTTTAGCCTTTTGTTTATAATGTTGCTATTTATGTTTTTTTTTAATCCTGTTACATGTGCAGGTCTGATATCTTTAGATTAAATGATTTGTGATGTGTAGGAGGTTTATATTATAAATACCATCTATCATTTGCTTCATCAAAATACAAATGCTGTGATTATATCTTCGATTTAAATAATGAGATTTATCTTTGAGTTTTAAATTGAATGATAAAATGCATAGTTTGCTTCCAGATTTATCTTGTTGTAATCATGTATAATTATGAGATCACAGGTTTATGTTTGTGTTTCTTTTTCTGTCATTAAAATCTAAGCTGCCAATACATGTTCTGAATTTATTTAGAACATTCATAAGGTTCACTATAGATTTCTCTCTTGGACATGGCAGTTGGATGTTCACCACTCATGCAGATGCTTGGATACACCTCACTAATTCATTGACATGATAAATTCTTTGTATTTTTCTGTCATTTGCATATCATTGAAACTACAATGTATGGTTCATCTTTGACTATCCACATGTTCATGTTTCATTAATTTTTTTTTGTAAGATTCTTTAAATTTATAAAAGAAAAACAATAAATGTTTTTATGTGCTTTCTTTATCTACTTCCTAGAAGCAATCATTTTTCACATTGATTTTCGTAAGTTTCGATTAAAACTTGCATCTTGTAAATCATGTAAATAAATGAGACTTGTATATCTTCTGTTTAAATACAACTACTATAGTTACATTTGAACATATGTACATATATATAGTGTGTTTAGTAATTAGATAGTTATTTCTCTCTTCTATTAGTTTCTTTTAGGATTTTTAGATTGGCTAACGGAGCCATTAAACTCGTCAGAATGAGTTACACCAAACGGCTTGGGTTATTTAGACAACCCTGGACCAGACTCACTCTTCCAGTTGACGGACGGTCAATTTCACCCGTCAACAATTACGTGATAAAGAAGATATCTAGGCACAGATCAGTTATAGTAGTAGATACATTAGCAGGACAACACCTGGTACAGTCACATAAGGAAACAACAAAAGTTGACAAGTCTGTAGATTTACAGATAGTATCCAACATGCAAAGGAATGGGTAGCACATAGGATAGTGAACACAACGACACGCAACACGAGGGATCTAAGGGCCAAAGAGAATTTTGTAGCACTAAATCTTTAAGCAATCTGATCCATCTAGATTGCACACATACCATGGATTATGAAAATTTTGATGCTATCCTATGGAAATGCCATCAAGAGTATGAGGAATCATTGGCATGAGACACAATGTGAAAGAAAGGTAGATCTGAAGTGCAACGTATCACCATCGGAACACCAACACATCGTGCTAGAGAGAAAATAAGACCAGAGGTCATAATGATAACATAAATGTCATAATGATACCATGCTTTAACCAAGGTTTGTAATGTACAATGTGGCGATTGGGACCAGAGGATCCCCACACTATTATGGGCATATCGTACAACTTGAAAGAGATTGATGTAGTGCACACCATTCAGGTTGGTCTACAGGAAAGAAACAATCATGCTGCTCGAATTTGTTGTTCCTAGCCTCTGTGTCACTCTAGTGATTAACATGACATATGAACAGTCCCTTCAACAAAGGTAATATGAACTCATGGAGCTAGAGGAGGATAATACGATGGAAGGATTTATCCAGGTGGTAAAAAATCAAAGAAAAAAGACATGACATGATCCCAATGCCCGCCAGAAAATTGTCCATCCTGGATATTTGGTTTTGTTATAAGTCAACACATATTTGCAGCACCCTGGAAAGGAACGTATGCATTGGTTGGTTACATTCAATTTGGTATACGTCAATGAATCTGTTTCCACCAAGTTGGCTACATTGCAAGGAAAACCACTCAAGGCACTTATTAACGGTAGCAACTTGAAGATGTACTATGGCCCAGGTCACCCATCACTTATCACCTTTTCTTCGTCTTGAAGTTATGTAGTGTAGATATTAGCGTAGGATGTACAATAGGTAGGAGAGTATATAGTTGGAATAATTTTTCTTTTTGGAAACATAGGGTACACTCCAGCCACACAAGCAGATTGGATAAAACAACAATTTTTCATATTACCAACATTTCCAATTTAGTTTGAAGTTATGCCCTATGTACAAAGTAGTGGCTATTGCAGGGGATTCACATGGGACTAGGCTGAACTACCTTCCACTACATTACACTGAAGGGTCTGTTGGAACATTTATAATCCTATAACTTTGAACTTTAAACCAAATTCATCTCTGGTTAAATAGTAACAAGGCGTGTGTAATATTCATCGTTGATGGAGTTCTTCTGTTGATCGGATGATCCTAAGCTCTTTGGAGTTGTGGAGCCGCCTGATTATTAAGTAACCAAATCACTAAAGGTTGCTTCAGAGTTTCTCACTTCGGTAATTTCAACAAGTCATGACTTTAAAAACCCCAAAACCCAAAAGAGTTTGTCATCACTCTTTCATAAACTTTCAAAGGACATGAGGCATAATACATGTGTATCTTTCGAGACTTCCCTGGGTTGACACGTGGAATCCATTTGCGACATTTTCCTCTGAAGATTCGTACAAATCTAAGTGACACGTGGCACCCCCGGTCTCAAAACATAATTTAAAATGACATCACCCTCGACACATCACTCGGGGTAATGACCATTCAGAAATATAATGACGAGCTAAATTGCAAATCCATGAAGCAGCAAAATCCTGAAATATTAAATCTTAATTAGTTAAGTTAATCTTGGGTAAAGTACAGTTAATAACTTCACACTTCAGAAGTTCGAACGTTTATCATCCATCACATCTTGAATTCCCCCAAGTCCAAACTTCTGAAACACTTCAAAATTAAATGGGGTTAATTAAAGATAAAAAAAATGATTATCCAATAATTAATCATTTCGCGGTTTTGAGAATTCTATCTCGAGTTACTGTTAAAAATCCCAAAGTCCGAATACCTGAAAACACTTAAAGTTAAACACAATTAATTAATATTTTAAACAAGATTATCTCACAATTAATCTTTCGTGAATTCGCGATTCGGGAAATTTCAAACCTATTTTATCCAAGTCCCCGATCACGAACCACCAATATTAATGGCATTAATCACAAATAAATGACAATGATTTCAATATAGATTGTAGATCATTGCCTATATTCTCTCATTAAGGTAAATAAATTTATCGTTAGTAAAGGTATTCTTAGATCAATACGCTTGAGGTGAATAATAATTTTGATTTTGAATTCCATTTTCATTCTCACAGAATAACAAGTTTTAGCCAACTGAGAAAGCTCATGTATTTCCCTGTAACAGGTAGCCCCGTTCTGATTTCATTAATATCATGGCATCACGAAAGATGGCTAAAGCAGCTGGTGAGAGAACAAATCTGAATACAGATGTTCTGTCAGATACCTCGCTGAGGGCCACTGACACTGTGAAATCTTGGACATAGGTGTTTGATATTCTAGAGCATGAGCTCATAAATTGCCCAGACAATTTAGGTGATGAAGTAGCTGAAACTCATGAAACCAAAATCAGCGACATAGCTCAGTCATGGATACACAAAATAGTTGTGCAGTCGAGACTCATGCTGTATAATGATATGATAGGCTGGGCCCTAGAAAATGTTGACATTTCAACCAGGAGCATTTACAACTCACATAAGGTTTTTGTTGGGTATTTTCGRCCATAACACATAAAAGTAATGTATAAAACATCCCCCAATTTTAAATATAACTACAACGCTACATTCATAATGGATTTTGAGAAACAAGAGTGTCATCAATATGATAAAAGATACACTGATTTAATCAAGGACCGGTGGGGGCACCTGAAGAAATTCAGAGCTGACACTCACGACATTTATGCCACAACGTCATTAGAATCCCATATGATCTATGTGGCTATGATGCTATGTAGGCTATTCAGGAAAAAGGACTCCGCTCATTTCCCATTGGCATGGGTACCAATTATACACGAAGTGGCCAAGGGATACTCTTTCAACTGGGCCAAGATCTTATCGAACAACCTAGCTAAGGAAATCAAAAAGTACTAATTGGCAAAGTCCAAAGGGAAACCTACCCCTTTTTATATGTCAACATACATCATGGATGCTATTTTCTTTATGACGCCTTTCCCTTTGATAAACTGGAGCTGGACCCCAACCAATGCTGAACCTATCCATTTCTATCACTCCTAACTATGGGAAGATAGAGCCAAATATTTCTTCTATGAAATATGCCATTATGTAGTGGTGCCTATTCATATCACTCTATACAGTTTCCCACCTCCCAGATTTTTAGACAGAATCATGGAAAACCTGGGAAAAATAGCAGACTGCTACGTTGAAGAAAATTTTTCCTACATCAAGGTTTTCGGGTGTTCGGTTCCCCCCCATGCTCTCCCAAGGTTTTTATCATATCGTCTAGTATGCCAAGAAGTGGTTTATCAGACCATGACATGGGGTATCAGTAAGGAATTAAAAGCGACCTAGAAAAAGGTATGGCCAACCTTCCCTCTTCAGGTTGGTATGTTTTCGTTGTTAGACTTTGACCATTCTAAAGTAGAGGTTGCGGCTCTAGAAGATGTCAAGTAGTTGAAATTGATTTTAAAAGGAACGATCCACATAAGATCACAGAAAATCACCTAGATCAACACAATTTAAAGAAGTATGTGCAAGAGAATTCCCCACAGGATGAAATATTTAGGGGATCTAGGTCATACGAGGAATTACTGGGCAGAGTCCAAAATCTGTCACTAGATCAACAGACCAGCTTCTTCAATTTCCAAAAGCACATACATAATAGATTGCCTAAGGTAATACAGGTAGAGTTGGTATCCCCTTCATCTACACATTAGACTGTACCTCTTGGTTTTGAGATAGGGAGCTCTGGAGGAAAGGGAACTAAGGAAAATCCAAAATACATTGAAGTCTCAATCAAAAAATTAGAAACTTTAGTATCAACTCCACTAGGCCCTCAAGAAAAGGCTCATCTCGAAGCCTTTCTAAAATGAGGACATGATACATCGCCATCTACACCAGATAAATCGACTACCGATAAAACAAAGTAACAAATGTCCACGAAGATAGGTAACCCCATTATTTCATTAACACCTTTGCAGTCAAGTCACGGAAATCCTAGTTCTGAAGTCATATCTATAGATGATCTTACCCCGATTTTAGCCGAAGAAATGCCTCCTTCAGACTTCTTTTTCAACAAGAAGAGGAGGGACATAGTTAAACAAGAAACACATCAGAAAGAGGGTGAAACAATCAAAAGGAAAAGAATGATGTATGATGGAGAGGGCCCGGAAGATTCAAAATTTGCTAAGGAAATGGCAGGTTCATTAGGTGCCTTTGCCACGGCCAATCAGTGGTCAATAGAAAATATAGCTGAGAAGATGAAACAAAGAAACATGTTGGTAGGGTATTTGCAAGACCAGATAATGACTATGGAACAAGATGAATAAAGAGTTTGAATAAGTCAGATCCTATGACAGACATCAGATCCAACAGCAGAATTCAAAATTCATAGGCCAACAGAGGATTGGTCACTCAATAGGAATAATTAATCAATAAATTACAATACAATATAGACTTGACTCAAGGTACAATAGTAGAGATGGAAGCTTTTCAGACTCAAGCATTGGAAGTACATGAAAATCTAGAATCATCCCAGCTGGATCTCTTTACAAAAGTGGAAGCCATCCAAAATTGTTACCAAGTAGTAGATATTTCCCTAAATAACATCTACATTAAAGAAAGAGAAGCTCGTTCATCTTGGGATAATTTTCAAGAGGCTATCTTATTGGTACCAAAAGATGATATATCAGAGGTTCCTCGACTGTGTCTTTCTGAGAAAACCAGAGGGGACATAATTTTGAAGGCCTGGGAAACGAATCTGGACGAAAGAAAAATAATGGCCAGGGAGGTAAATGAAGCTTGTCTAGAAGCATTATATTGATTAGACAAAGGGCTACTTTACGTTGAAGGAAATACTATCTCTGAAGCCCTGTGACAAATTGACATAACAAAGAACCAATATAATTTCAGGACAAGCAAAGAAGAAGCCCTGATGACCATCCAAAAAACGAATCAAATTGATATTCTCCAAATAAATAAATGGATAGTAAACCCAGGCTTATAGTTACAGGCTACATCTTTAGGATAAAAAAGGATATAGGAAAAGTTGCCTCAGGCAGAAAGGAATCTATAGAATTTTGAGGAAAATGAATAAATTGAACCTTCTGGGTTGGTGGTAAAGTTAGTGAGTAGATGCATCCAATGTGTCAAATATGGGAAAGAAAGCACATATGGAAACAAGTAAGAAAACATGCACATGCTGCTCATACAGGTGAATATCAGATGCCAACCGCCTCTAGGATAGAGGATGAGGAGAAGAAACGTCTCTGCTAGCATACGAAGAGATAGAGGAGAAGGATAATGGATTTTTTTAGGTTTTTACATGTTGTAATCTTATTCAAAAATATTTACTATTTTTAAATTATGAGAAGTCCAACCGTTTGGGGTTGTGACAATTTTGTATAAATTCATAGATTAAAGATCTATTGAGGGATGCTTCTTGCCGATTGTAATAGAGAAAACTCTCCTTATAGAGTATTAATACAAGTGCAGACAGAGATTCCAAGTTTTGTTCAATCTGGTTATCTGTTTCTTTTGTTTTCCATTTCTCAATATTTCTTTATGTATTCCTTGATAAATGTTTTATTTCAATTTATTACGACAACTACTGTAATCTTATTGTATCCATAATTTATTAAGTAAGCATCTTTTCCTCTGTATTTACTGTGAGTAAATCAAGACTCATTTGATGCATGGGTTACTGTATTTAATGCTTTATTCAAGGTTGTGCTATCTATTTTCTTCTACTGCAACAAAGTGAGACTCTTCAGTAATTGATGCCTTGCTTTGTTTTGCAGTTTTGTATCTTTCTCTCACACCATTCAATATTACAATTTTGACTCAGATACAAAATACAACCTCTGTGCTGTCGAATTGTTAATTTCATTTAAGGAATTTTTCTCATATAACTAAGGTAGAAAAAGCACTTTAAAAACACACTCTATTAAAATTTGTCCTCATGCTTGGAATTATTCTTTGAGCCTTAAGTTTAATCTCAAGACTAACAGGGTCAAACAATTCGATTCATAAAAATCACTCATATCATTGGCATGTTTGTAGTGATGCTACATTACAAAAGACACATCACCAGTATGACAGATCTGAACCGTTATCTACTCACTTGTGGTGTTTGGTTGGGACTCTATTGTTATTCTCCTATCAATCCACTGG
>JASDQU010011168.1:199034-209315 GCA_032191745.1 Picea mariana | reverse complement strand
TTTAGAGTGTAGATTACTCTATCAACATTCCTCCTCTAATAGCTATGGTTCCAATAGATCAAGGGTTCATATTCATTCTCTATTGCTCCGATAGATCAATGATTCATATTAATTAGGAGTTTTCTTCATCATCGTACTTCTTGTCACCTTTGTACACGGCCAAATGTTCTTATGACACGTGGTCCAGTCACTAGGTTACACTTGCCTACTTTTGTGGCACTATCCTGGTATTTACGTGGTACTGTACAAAGTCTGACATGTGGCATGTGATGTGAATTTTATTACCTGCAACATATTTTTCTCACGTGTCCCCTTCTACAGGTGTTGGGTGTCATGACACTGACATGGACATAATGTGGCATCTAAGCTAGCTCACAATTATTCAGAGTCCTTTCCATCCAATCACCGGTTCATATTTATTCGCTATTGCTCCAATAGATCAACCATCCCTGTTGATTCAGAGCTTCTTTCGTTGGAGTGTCTTAGGATGGCCTGAGCTAAGTAATTAGAAAATCAAACTCCAAAATCCTTTCAGCATCGCATCAGATTATGAATTCAGGATTGCTTCTGGTCATAGATTGCATTAGTTATGTATCTAAGATTTAATCTCGGTCGTCCATTATTAACATGCAAACATAAATTCTAGCACTAAAATTGATCTCCTTTCGCACAGTTCCATGGCTCTTCTGTTTAAATTCAAGCTAAGAGATTTCACTTGTTCATTATAAACCCATCGAAGTCAAATTCCCTTATGCATGTGGGATATTTTATTTTTCCTTTTCTTCATTATCTTCATGTCTTGATCGTTGATCTTGTTCAATGATCAACGATCAATGACTCACACTTTCTCTACTCATAGAACCTTCAAAATAATGTAATCAGTGCAAGCCAGATCTTCCTTTGATCCTATGCAACATGGTCTTCGAGCACCCTAGCAGATATCTCGTCGAAATTTAATCAACACATAGAGATATAATGATGTACAAGGACCTTCTCAACTTCTATCTTCCTTAGAGTCATGTATGGTTCAGGTTCAATCCTTGGACCTGGCATCATAGTATTCCTTCCTTTATCATTGACATGGTCAGTCTACCCCTGCCTGTGATATCACTGTTAATGACATCCTTTGACATTAATGACAACACAATTTCCAACAAACTCCCCCTTTGTCATTAATGGCAACACCTAGTTCTTTTGATATTCTATTGCTTCTTGTAAGTATCTCTTTCTACAAATACCCCCCTTTCTCTGTACTCTCCCCCTTTGACATCAATGGAAAATATATTTTTCTCCCTTTTACTATATTTTTCATTTTATGTTTTGTAACCATCAATTTCCTTGTCTTCTGCATCTCCCCCTAACGCGGTACTCGTCATTTTGCTCTGCACTGTGCAACCATATGCACTCTCCCCCTGAGATTTTGGTTCTACTGAGCTCCCAACAAATTTCAACAGAAGCTTTCAACGAGAAATGGGAATGACTCCCATCTTCTATTTGAGATACTCAAACATATCTTGACGTAGGGGTTTTGTAAATATGTCTGCTATTTGTTCCTTGGTAGAAACATATTCCAACATAAAAATCTTATTATTCACTTGTTCCCTCAAAAAATGATATTTGATTGGGATATGTTTTGTGTTTGAGTGCATTACTATATTCTTTGAAATACGTATAACAATAGTGTTGTCACATAATATAGAAATTGGTTTCTTGTATTCTACTTGAATGTCTTGCAATGTTTATTTCATCCATAGAATTTGTGTGCAGCAGGATGCTGCTGCAATGTACTTTGCTTCTGCTCTAGACAATGAGATTGAAGACTGTTTGTTGCTGAGCCAGGACACTAAGCAATTTCCCAAGAATAATGCTCTTCTACTTGTGCTCTTCTTGTCATCAACACTTTCTGCCAAATCTGCATAAGTATATGTAGTTAGAATAAAGTCTTTTCCTTTTGGATACCATAGTCTAAAGTCCAAAGTACCCTTTAAATATCTAAATATTTGTTTGAAAACATGTACATGTGTTTCCTTGGGTGAAACTTGAAATATTCCAACAAACCCTACTTCTTACATTATGGCTGGCCTTGAAGCTGTCGCATAAAGGAGGCTGTCGATCATTGACATTTTTAAAGATTGATCAATTTCCTTAGATTCATCCTCTTTGTTGAACTTACATCTAGTGACCATGGGTGTGCTGACATGTTTAAAATCTTCCATCTCAAACCTATTCAACATATCTTTGATGTATTTGGTATGAGAGATGAATATGCCTTTACTATTTTGCGTAATCTGCAATCCCAAAAAGAATGACAATTCTCCAAGAATGGACATCTCAAATTCCTTTTTCATTTCTTCTGCAAAATTTTGGATCATTTTATCATCATTACTCCCAAAGATAATATCATCCACATACACTACAATGATTAACATTTATGCATGATCTATTTTGATGTAGAGACTGTTTTCTGCTATTCCCCTTTTGAAACCTTGTTGCTACAAGTACTTGTCAATTCTTTAATACCATGCTCTAGGAGCTTGCTTTAGACCATATAGTTATTTCTTCAATTTACAAACATAGTCTTCATTTTATGACAATAGAAACCCTTCAGGTTGTTCTATGTACACTTCTTCCTCTAGATCTCTATTCAGGAATTCCGACTTGCCATCCATTTTATATACTTTGAAATTATTAAATCTTGCAAATGCCAAGAACATCCTAACGACATTTGACCTTGCAACAAGTGCAAATGTTTCTTCAAAACCAATGCCTTCTACTTGAGCATACCCTTTATAGAACAATCTTGTTTTATTTCTTACTAATTTTCCATCTTCATTCAACTTGTTCTTGAATACCCATTTAGTTCTGATCACATTTTTATTCTTAGGTCCTGGAACAAGATCCCAGGTCTCATTTTTCTCAATCTGATTTAACTCTTCTTCCATATAATTCACCCAATGTCTATTATTCTGAGCTTCTATAAATCATTTAGGTTCTACTTGGGACAATAGGGAGATATTCATTTGCTCAGAACTGTGTGCCAATTTCCTCCTTGATCTAGGTGGATCTCGGTGGCCAACCACCTTTTCCACTGAATCAACATTTCGAGCCTATGGTTTTCATAAACCATGATATTCACCCTTTTGATGGGGAATGGAATATAATACCATATTCATTTGTTAATTACAGACATCATGCACATGCCTACAACATAACGTTAAGGCACCTGATCCTATTAGAACTCCGCAGTTAAGCGTGCTTGGGCTAGAGTAGTACTGGGATGGGTGACCACTCGGGAAGTTCTAGTGTTTTACATGCCTATGGAATTTTATAAACTCAATTAATTTATCTCACATGCATCATGGGAATTGTTCTCCTCTCACTCTCTCATATATAATTGAGGTGAAGGAAGCCCTTTAAGCATGCAATGGAGTGTGATGTAAATCTTGTTGCGGTGAATGAAGCGTAGCCAACATCTCTTTCTTTTTAGAGATAAGTTACCCCATTCTGCCAGTTTTTGTTCTACAATGTATTTCTCTCTCATTTATTAATAGAAGTTGGGTTTCACTGTATTTTTGTGTTTTCTTCTATATTTTTGTTTTTGTCTCCTTTCGTTCTTAGCATGATCTAGATCAGTGGGATTATAGCAGTATGTTCCTTGTAATTTCTCAGAGAAGGTCCCCGATGAGGCCAGGGTATGGATATTTGGGTCTTGAGCTAGTTTCTCTTAAGGACAACCTCTCTTGCTAGCCTAAGTGACCTCCCATGGTGGAAGAAAAGAGAGATGAAAGAGAAAGAGATCCTTTCAATACATTGCTCGAGGAAGCCCTTGTGCGACAAAGGAATGAAATGATGGACAAGTTTGCTCAGATCCTTCGAAGACTACTGATGGAAATGACAAAGGCATCTTCAACAAGAAACCATTTTCGAGGTGCGACACCCTTCAAGGTACAAGTCAATTTTGATATCCCCCTATTTGAAGGCCAGATAGATGCAGATGCTCAAGAAAAATGGTTGAATCTACTAGAAGGTTATTACTCCATACACAATTTATCAAACAATGAAAAGATCACCTTCACGCTCCTTAAATCCCTTCCCGATGTCAAATCTTGGTGGGAAGGTTCCTGGGAGAGGTACAATGCAAATGAATATACATCATTTAGGAGAGAACCCACTTGGACAGCCTTTGTAGATGCCCTAAAGGAGGAGTTCTACCATGTTAGAAACTATGATGACAAGTACATGAGATGGATGACTCTGCATCGGAAAAGATATCAAATGGTGTCGGAGTACACTAACATATTTCATACCTTGTGCTAAAATATGGGTATCATAGTGGTCTGTACAGATACATCCAAACAGAGATGGATTTCTTGGAGATCTCCTCACTAGGATTTTCTTATCAATATGTAGTCAAAATTGAATAGAAATTCAAGCAACAGAGTAAGCAGGAGTTTGGGTTTGAAAATACACCACAATAGAATCATGGCAAAGGAAACTCTAACTCACAGAATGAAGGACATAACAAGGAAGGTAAAACTCAAGAGAGTCAGTCCAAGATGCAGGAAAAGAAGGGTAGAATGAATTCTAAGAAAGATATCAGAAAGTGGTGTGAGTTCCACAACGACCCCTGGCATAAGATTGATGAATGCCACTCGAAACAATCATTGGTGGATGAGCTCAAAGAAAAAGAATTGGAACCTGAATTGGACTTTGATTGAAAGAAAAATAAATGGAAACATATCATCGATGCAAAACCCACTGCTACCATCGTGACCACAACAATACAACCAGAAGAAATAGAGGATATTGAGGAGGAGGAGAGGCTCTTCCAATCACGGATGTGGGTAAAGGGGACCCCACTGCATTTCATTGTTGACAGTGGGAGTCAGAAGAACCTGATCTCAACCAAGGTTGTCAAGATATTGAAGCTGCCAATGATGCCACACCCTTAACCATACACCATCAGATGGTTGAGTCGAAGATGAGACATACGTGTTAGCCAGTAGTGCCGCGTGTTATATGGTATCAATCCCTTCAAGGATGATGTAGTGTGTGATGTTTCCCACTTGAATTCTATGATGTTATTTTAGGACAACCATATATGTGGAAACATCACGCTATTTATGAGTCTTGGCCCTACAGTTTCATTGCTACTATGGGAGGTCATCTCTATAGGGTACTAGAGGTAACTATGACTACTTCCACTTCATTGATCTCATAAAAACAATGCCATAAAGTAATCTCTCAGACCACAAATTTTTACCTCTTCACAATCTAGTCAGACGGTGAACATAAGGTCACTGCGAACACTACAAGCTTGGCCCAAGATGTTTCTATCCAGCATAAGCAGGTCTATGATATTGTACTAGAGGAGCACAAAGAGAATGAGAGTATTCCACATGTTCAACATATCTCTATTGGCCACAACCCATTTCAGGTGTGCTTGGGGTTCCAACCGTTAGCCCCCATTGATATAGCTCTTCTTGCTGCATCTTCACCAACAGAGTCCTCCCACACTCAAAACATGGAAAATTGTGCAACCAGATTTGTTGAATGAATCCATCACCTCCAACAGGTTTATGACATCCTTCCATAGGAAAAGTACAAGGAAAGGAACTCACCAAGGTTCATATTCAGAAGAAGTTTCCCCATCCTCCAAGGGAAATTGATGTAATGGGGACCATTGCTTCCTAAGGGGGGAGGAATGATCCAGGTGGATCTCGGTGGCCAACCACCTTTTCCACTAAATCAACATTTGGAGCCTATGGTTTTGATAAACCATGATATCACCCTTTTTATGGGGAATGGAATGTAATACCATCTTCATTTGTTAATTACAAACATCATGTAAATTCCTACAACATAGCGTAATGCAACTGATCCCATCAAAACTTCGTAGTTAAGTGTGCTCAGGCTAGAGTAGTATTGGGATGGGTGACTGCTCAATAAGTCCTAGTGTTTTACATGCCTATGGAATTTTATAAACTTATATTAATTCATCTCACATGCGTCATGGGAATTGTTCTCTTCTCACTGTCTCATATATAATTGAGGTGAATGAGGCCCTTTAAGCATGCAATGGAGTGTGATGTAAAGCTTGTTGTGAATGAAGCGTAGCCAACATCTCTTTCTTGTTAGAGATAAGCTACCCCATTCTGACAATTTTTGGTCTACAATGTTTTTCTCTCTTATTCATTAATAAAAGTTGGGTTTCACTATATTTATGTGTTCTCTTCTATATTTTTGTTTTTGTCTTGTTTCGTTCTCAGCATAATCTGAATCACTCCTTATTTGAGTTATAGCATTTTTATCACCAAGAATTAAATTTTTTGGGCGACTCTTTTGTACAAACCTTGATGGTGTTTTTGTATCTTGGTGTTATACTTCTTTTGTCCTATCTTCTTCATTTTCTTGTTCTTCTTCCTCCTGTTCTTCTTCATTTTCTTGTTGTTCTTCTTCTTCTTTAGTTTACTTGATTTCTTCATATATTCTGACATTAATACTTTCAACAATATTTTGCAGTCTTTTGTTGTAACACCTATAGGCTTTGATTTTTGATGAGTATCCAAGAAATATTCCTTTATCTGGTCTGGAGTCAAATTTTCCTAAGTCCTCATTGTCTCGTTTGATATAACACTTTCTCCTAAAAATTCTGAAGTGTTTGATAGATGCTGGTCTCCCTTTCCATAGTTTATAGGGCATCTTGTCACTGTTGGTTCTAATCTTCCCTCTATTTAGAATATAGAAAGATTTATAAACTGCTTCTCTCCAAAAACTGTTTGATAGACCTGCTTCATTTATCATCATTCTAGCAGTTTCTTGTACATGTTTTTTTTTCCTTTCAACAACCCCATTTTGTTGAGGAGTTCTTGCTGCTACATATTTTCTTTTTATTCCATGTGATTCACAGAATTCCACAAACTCATTTGATGTGAATTCACCTCCATTGTCTGACCTTAAACATTTGATTTTCATCTCTGTCTCGTTCTCAACTAGAGATTTTAATGGCTTGAATTTGTCAAATGCTTCATATTTATTTTAGAGGAAAGTAACCTAATTCATTCTTGTATAGTCATCAATGAGTAACATTAAGTACCTTTCTCCCTGCAAGATTTTATTCCTTGATGGTCAACAAAGATCTGTATGTACAAGTTACTAAAATCAAGAATTTGTTACATGGATCTAAAAGAAATTCACACATCATTGGATTACCTTCTAAGTTTACATAGGAAACTTTATGTAATGATACAACAACTAGGCCCACCGACATTCTTTGTATCCTTCAATAGCACATAACATCATTGGAAATCATTAATCAATGCACTGCAACACATAAAATCAAGAAGAAAATTTCCAAATGAAGATGATATACAGGAAAATGAAGTTGAAACCTTGATAAGAAATGATACTATAAA
This sequence comes from Picea mariana, assembly GCA_032191745.1. Classification (NCBI taxonomy): domain Eukaryota; kingdom Viridiplantae; phylum Streptophyta; class Pinopsida; order Pinales; family Pinaceae; genus Picea; species Picea mariana. The sequence continues at coordinate 201,900 of JASDQU010011168.1, read as the reverse complement.
TTGTGTACATAAATATGGAAATAGAATAAATGATCTATTACAACTAATTTCTTATGATTAAAAATACTATGGTGAGCTAAAAGACCATTTCTTTATAACAAAGTTCCAAAATAGGGGAAGTCAACATGACAATGGATTGCTATGGATAAAGATGCAACAATCTATGGAACAAATACAAATGTTGAGACAAATATTTGCATTCTAATTCAATATTACTTGAAAATGATCTTACATCAATTCAACATCATCATCACACAAGAACTCATAGGAAAAATAAAAATGTTTAATGTTTCAATTTCCCCATCCCCCCAATGAGAAACAAGAATACTTGAACCAACATAATTTAACAATGACACAACAAATAAAAATGTAAATTTTATTTTTGACACTCTATAACACATTAAATACAATGCAGAATACATGCTTGTTAGCTTCTTAGAGAGCTTGGATTTGATAGAAGATGAATACATCAATGCAATTAAATGTAGTTTAAATTGAATAAGAATTCTACTAGATACAAGACAATTAGACACATAGAATAATNCATCCATAGGTGTTGTATCTACATGTGCATTTTTCTTCATGTCCAAATAACTTCATCAATCTTGTGGTCCAAAACCCATGACTAGGGTTGACATCAATGACAACAACCAATCTTCCAACAAAATACAATGCAGAACACATGCCTGTTAGCTTCTTAGAGAGCTTGGATTTGATAGAAGATGAATACATCAATGCAATTAAATGTAGTTTAAATTGAATAAGAATTCTACTAGATACAAGACAAGTAGACACATAGAATAATAGTTTTTCTTGTCATATTCTAGGAGTTTGGAATGCAAACATAGATTCCCAATTCATACTTGTTTCATATAATACAACTACATATTGTAGATTTTACAAGGGAAATATTGATTGAACAATGACATTCACATTTAAGCATATATGAGAAGAAAATAAAAAAAACAAATCTCGACATTATACAAACAATAAGTAGGCTTGGAAAATATTTGCTAAACTCACAATGAATGTCTGTACAACAAGTTGTATATATTGTTCTGTATCTACCCATGAATACTAACTCAAGGAAATGTATATTTATTAATAGTTCACCCAAATACCAACACACATTTATTTTGAAAAGGCCAAAAGAATTACAATGAGAGCTAGACAATTCAAAAGACATAATATGTGCATCAATCATTAATTGCTATGTGAAAATTCCTATAACCATTGAACATATATGCTTGGTAGAATTTGCCTTGATCTATAAATAAAAGGGAAATAAACAAATATATATTGATGTGCCATATCCCATTAGATATGCGAAATACAATGAGCATACAGACCCTTGCAATTACCATATAGAATATTTGATGCTATATGTTCCATACCAACTTGATGAAGTCATTTTCAAGCAACAATATTCAACTTGGAAGAATGCCTACTTGAGATTGAAATATACCATAAATAAAAATGAACAAAATTTCACATATGCAACAACTAAATCATGTCGTGATATTGATAATGCATCAAGCATGCTTGAAACTAGACATTATGAAGTGATCAATAGATATGAAATTAAAGAGAACCAATTAGTTGTCAATGACATATTCCTCATGTTGATGTTCTCTGAGTTAGCAACAACAAGAATACATTCTCCTAGATTGGTCATGCAGATTTGACCAAGAGAGAATGGTACATTCACTCATGGGGCCATGCTGATTTGTCTAGTGGTGAATGGTCCAGGTGTTGATGTTTCTCTAGTTAGAAACATGGGGTAGAAATTCTCCTAGATTGGTCATGTTGATTTGACCAAGGGATAATGATACATTAACTCATGGGGCCATGCTAATTTGGCTAGTGGTGAATGGCCTAGGGGTAGTATTTCTCCTATTAGTCATGATGATTTGAATAGGAGTGAAGAAGAATCGAGATGCTCTCACATTTCCTACTCCAAGATGGAGTGATCTATTTTTTATAGGGTATGTTTGAATTATTTACAATTCTAGTCTAATGTTGAAGATGTAGGCTCAAGAGACCTCTTGTGATGAGTGGATTCTCAGTGGATATACTCAATATTAGAGCCCTATATTAATTAGACATGCATGTGAGGAGATGATACATCAACAAGGCTCATGAAAAACTTTTATAGTGAAGAAGAAATGCTAAGAAGACAAGACAAACCATTAAAGAAACCCCATAAAGCATTAAATGAAATATTGAAGACAAAAGGACAAGTCATCCCTACAAGGAAATGAAAGGTGACTCTAACTATATAAATAAAACCTAGATCATTTCATTTTGACACACAATCACAACTCTTCTCATCAAGTGTGCAATTCCTAGTTGCAGTTTCCAGTTACAGTTGTAGCTGTAGTTCCAGTTGCCAGTTTCCAGTTACATTTGCAGTTGTAGTTTCCAATTACAGTTGTGGTTGTAGTTGCCAGTTGTGCAAATTTTGAGGCGTGCTATATTGTCTAGGGTTCGCTACCTTTGAGGGTTGTTCCTCATACAAGGAAGAAATTCTTTATGTGTTGAGTTTATTCATATTGATGGTGATGTACTTATATGCTAGAATTCTTCTTAAGAAAAGTTGCTAGGTTTTCTCCAAAGGTTGGGTTTCCCAGGGTAAAAATATTGTGTCTAATGTGCATGTCTATCTTTCTATGATTCTATTATTTTCGCTTGAAATTTATTTTGGTTTAGATTTTCAGTGTGTAATTATTCTATGATAACAATGGCATAAAATTATATTTGAAATCATAAGGAAATAATTATCAGATCTGAAAATTGAAAATTCAACATGGTATCAGAGATTGGGATCTGAAGAGAAGAGGATCATCTTGAGACACATTGTTGGGTA